>JAQQAC010002067.1:15103845-15207198 GCA_029783875.1 Phataginus tricuspis | reverse complement strand
TCATCTCCAAAACACACTTCATAGCCTCAAGATCATTTTGACTTGGTTCATTATATCAGAGGAAAGTTTTGGCTCATAAACTTGTTAGGTTTCAAGCTAAATGGTCATATGGAGGGACAGGGCTAAGTTGCTAGAGCTCCTGAAGTCGAGTACCATCAGATATAAGTTTGTGAACAGCCATGGTGGAGATGGCTATAGAAAGCATAACTCACATGTATTAAATTTTATTTGTGTGGCAAAAGCTTTCCATGTATTACCTCATTTAATCCTACCAGATAGTTACTATTAAGCTCACTTTACAGATGAGGAAACTGAGGCTTATGTTTGTTGTCTAAAATCACTTAACAGGTGGCAGAGTCAAGATTTGAATTAGGTGTTTTGAATCCAGAGCCTGCCAAAGCATTCAGTTGCTGAAAATGTCATCATAAACATGAAAGAGCGGGGGTGCTCTTTAAGCTGTGAAAGTGGTGGAGCCGTAGAGTAAGATCCATGGTATAGGCGACTTGCGTCATGATGGAAAGACCTTGGCATCTGGTTTACATCTTAAGGCAAAAATAAGATGTCTATTTGTTCTGTGGATTCTTGTGACCTTGCTCCAGAAGAGTGGATGGTGTGGGCTGCTAGAAAGCTGGGTGGCTCTCGTGTGTGTTCCAGAGAGAGAGTTCTGTGTGCTTTACCTTCGGCCCACACCTGCTTCCCCTACCCCCTGACCCACCAAGATCAGACCAGGTAAGCAAACTCCAGCCTGTTGGGGTGCTGTGTGGCTGTGGTAAACTTGTCCCTTAATGGGCTGTTAATGGATGATGTTAATCTGTCTTCCAAGTTCCTAGATGCTGCAAATTTCATGTGTCATAAAAGTTACTGGGTAACTATTGTAGTTGAATTGTGTTCCCCAAAAGGATATGTTGACTCCTAACCCCCAGTGCCTGTGAATGTAACCTAACTGTGAACAGGATCTTTGCAGCCATAATCAAGTTAAGGTGAGGTCATACCGGGGTGGGTGGGTGACTGGTGATTGTGTCCTTTTAAGAAGAGGAAATCTGGACACAGACATACAGGGAGAAAGCCCTGGGAAGACAGGGACACAGAGAGAAGAAGGCCATGTAGAGACGGCGGCAGAGATTGCAGTGATGTGTCTATGAGCTCGGGAAGGACTTCTTCCCAGAAGCTGGGACAGAGCAAGGGTGGATCCTTCTGGAGCACCTTTGGAGGGAGCGTGGCCCTGCCAACACTTTGATTTCAGGTTTCTAGACTCCAGCGCTGGGAGACAAGAACTTTTTGTCATGTGAAGCCACCCGGTTTGCAGAACTTTGTCATGGTGGGCTGAACAAACTAATACAGGACTTGTTTAAGCGATTCCTGGGCTCCACATGAGTAAATTATGATTCCTGGGTGGGGTTTGTGAAAGGGATTTAAACTAAAGAGCAGGTGATGCTGATGTGGAGGCCCCTGTGAGTAAAGCCTTACCCGGGTCCACCACCTTCAACATCATAACTATGGAGTGTTTTGTATGCTTATTTCACAGAACAAAAAGATGCTTATTTGTCACTGTAAATGATAAACACAGAAAAAGAAAAAAAATGCATGCTACTGGTTTTATAGTAGAGGGTGTAAAACCAAAGTGTCTGTACATGTGCACACCTGTCTGGGCTCTGAGGCCAGCGGCAGGTTCACACCCTGTCTTATCTTTATTACCTCCCTTATCTTTTAACATTTTAATGTTGATCCAATGTGGGGCTGTTGTTTTGAACTAAAAGGTACAACCTGGTGGAGCTGGAAATATTTTTGCATAACTTCAAGCTTGCCTTCTGGGCTTCTACTCCCCTCCCGCACCCTCTGTAGCCAGAACATCTCTTGAAACACTCCTCTGCTTAATCCCCTTCCATGCCCCTGTCGTCAAGATCAAGTTCAAACTCTTCAGCATGTTGGGGGCTCTTTGCAACTTGGGCCCTATTCACCTCTCCAGCCTGTCTCCCCGGCAGCTTCATCACGTAATGTTCTGCTCCCTAATTCAGCACGTGCTTCTCTGCTCACCTCCCCACCCTGACTGGCTCACCTGCTTTCTCTCCTGGGTTCTCAGTGCAGAAGCCACTTCCTAAACCTCTGAAACTGGGTTAGGGGTTCCTCGTATGGGTTTCTGTAGAATCCCCATTCACTGTAGCATGTGTCACTCAAGATGGATGTTGTCCCTCCCGTCACCCCCCTCCAATCTGTGTGTATGGACTGAATCGTGTCCCCTCCGAAGTCCTATGTTGAAATCTTAACGTCCACTAATGGTGTGAGGAGGTAGGGCCTTTGGAAGGTGGTAGGTCATGGGAATTGTGGGTATAATTGTAATATTCCCAGAATGTCTTGCCTGGCTTTAGTACATCTGCCTATCAACAGATGCTCAAGGGTGGAGACAAGTATGGCTTTAGGGCATTTGCATCATTCCTGGGTGTGGGGTAGGCGGTGGGGGTGGGTGGAGAGAAGTTCATCTCCTTGTCAATGGGTAATTACCTGGGCAACTGAGGTTGTGCCTGAACCTGAGAGGTTAAGGGGAGGGGCTGGCTTGCTTCCTCCAGAGCAGAGGAGACAGACGGCCCCCACCGACTGCAGTTTGTTGGGGGAGGGGGGGCGGTTTTGCTTCTGCTGGAGCAGGAAAGAGAGAAGGCCCAGGACTGCAGTTTGTAAGCAATAAACAGATTTTAAACTTTATTTCTTCCTTTGACTGATTGAGGTTTTTAGAGGTGTTTTGCCTCGGGATTTCCTTTCCCCAGACTTACAGGGAAGGAGCCCTCACGGAGGCATCAGTGCTCTTATAAAGAGATCTCACAGAGGTCCCTTGCTCCTTCCACCATGTGAGGATACAGCGAAAAGTCTGCAGCCTGGGAGAGGACCCTCACCCGACCCTGCTGGCACCCTGCAGGCACGGGACTTCCAGCTTCCTGAACTGGGAGAAATAAACTCCTGTTGTTTCTAAGCCATGCAGCCCATGATATTTGTTATAGCAGCCTGAGCTAAGGGAAAGTGTTTTACCCCAACACCTGAACCACTGTCTGACACACCACAGGTGTTCAATAGATAATTTCTGAATTGATGGCAATGAAAGAAATGCTCTCTACCACTCAGCCTTCACTCCGGGCCCTGGTGAGCCTCAGAGGCCTTCCTTCTCCTTCTCGTCTACTCTTGTCCTTGTGCCTCTGAGCAGAGCTGGAGAAAATCACATAATCGTGATGGCTTCCCCACCAGTCCCTGTTCTGTGCTCGTCACATTGCTCTTACTCATACCCTGTGGGCATTGACGCTGCTCCTCACTCAGTGGTGACCACCGTCTACATCCCTATTCCCTTTCCATGTCTCCTCAGGGCAACCTGGCCAGCCCAGGGGGCCTCCGTCAGCTCTCCATCCAACGCCTGGCCGACTCTCCACTCCTTTCCAAGTCCAGTTCCTCTCCCATCCTTTGATTGCATCCCCTGTGGTCCCTCTCTCACTTTGCTTTAGCCATAATCTCTTTTAACTTTGGTCCCTTCTTCTCCACAAGCTCCTTCCTCTCAACTTCAAACATGCTTCGGTTTGATCTTTCTTAAAACTTATTTCCACACAGTGCTTCCTCCTCAAATTTCCTCAATATCCACTCACCCAGCCAGCCAGCCACCCATCCATCCATCATCCATCATCCATCTACCCATCTATCCATCCATCACCTGTCCACCCATCCGTCATCCATTTAGTCCATCCATCCATCCCTCTCTCTATCCATCCAGTTCTCTACACATCAGCCACTATGATATTTCAAAAACACAAATTAAGATTAGGTCATTTATTGCTAAAAAGCCACCCAGGTGCTTCTCAGGGCGCTTATGAGAAAATCCAGGCTCCTTCTTCACCACACCCTGCAAGGTGGTGCCACGTCACACCGTCTGGCCCCTGCTTGCTTCCCTGATTTTCTCTCTTCCGTGTGCCCTTGCTTGCACGTGCCAGCCCCACTGGCCTTCTTTCTGTCTCTCGAACATCTTCCCTTTAGGAAATGTACACTTTCTGTTCTCTTGCCTGGGGACTGTTCCAGACTCTGCATGGCTTCTTCTCTCTCATTCAGGCCCAGGCTCAAACACCACTTCCTCAGTGACTCCGCCTCTGGCCATGCAAGCTAATTAGCACCCAGTCTTCATCCTAGCACTCTTAATAACACCACTTCTTGTTCCTTCACAGCACTTGTCACAGAATAATAGGAAATTTTCTTTGCCACTGATTTGTTTGAATGCTTTTTATCTGTCCCCCATCCCTAATCTTGATGCTAGAATATAAACTTTGCAAGTGTAATTTTGTTTTTGTCCTTCCTTTTCTCTTTTCTCTGATTATGCACATGCTAGTTTTTATCCTCATTATTTTCTCTATATTTATGATAACCTGGAAAAATTGTTTCTGAATTCAGAATCCAACCTTTACCAGTACATATATAGCTTCATTACAATTATTGGTATGTCTTACCGTTCATTAATTTTTTTCTGTACGGTCCAATCTGCTGTTATTCCAGTCCAGTATGTTTTTCTTCTTACACATTATAATTTCACTTCTAGAGGCTTGACTTAGATCTTCTAAAAAACCTCCCAAGTTGCTATTTAACATGCTTGATCTTTCTTCCAGCTTCTTGGACATATAGAATACAGGTATGTCATTTTTAATGTCTGTTTATTAATTACAGCAATTCTAAGCTTGTTTGTATTGACTGTTTTCTCTTCTAACTGCGGGCTCTTTGCATGCCTGGTAAATTTTGATTAGATACCAGACAGTGTGAATTTTATCCATTTGGATGATTGATATGTTTGTATTCCTAAAAATATTCTTGAGATTTGTTCTGGGACACAGAACAATCATGTGAAAATGGTTTGATGCTTTTAAGGTTTGTTTTTAAGTTTTCTGAGTTGTGACCAGAGCAGGTTTCAACCTAGGGTTGAGGAAATGCTCCGCTTCTGAGGAAATGCTCTGCTGAATACTCGACCAGATACTCTATGAATTATGAGGTTTTCCAGTCTGACTAATGGGAACAAGGACTATTTATGATTCTGTGTAAGCTGCAGGGATCGCTGTCTCCGCTCCTTCTGGGCAGTACTTCCCTTAGCCAAGGGTAGTTTTCTCACATGCGTGTCCTTATCAGAACTTAGCCGAATGAAGAAATCTTCAGAGATTTCTCAGTTCAGCCCTCTCCTCTCCAGTACTTTGCTTTGAAAACTTTAACTTGGTTTCCCCAGACTTAGAATTCCCATTCCTTAGCTCAAGGAGACTGCATGGTGGCTACCTGCCTTCCCTATGGCCTGGAAATGCTCCCCGCAGGACACTTAAGTAATCCGTGAAGCTCACTTCACGTGTCTCCTTTCTCCCAGGAATTGCTGTCTTGTGTGGCCTCATTTCTAATTTATGAAAACTGATTTTCATTTATTTTGTCTAATTTTTAGTAGTTTCTGGTGGGAGGGTTAACCAGGTCTCTGTTAGTCCATCTTTGCCAGTGATAGGAGTCTCATTAGCGTGTATTATTATTTAAAATTTTTATTTCAGCTTTACTGAGTTTTAATTGACATAAAGAATCGCAAGATATTTAAAGTATATTTAGTGGTGATATGATATATGTATACATTGTGTAAGGATTTCCACAGTTAGTTAATTAACACATCTATCACCTCACATAGTTATCTTTTTTTTGTGATAACATTTGAGTCTTATTCTCAGCAAATTTCAATTATACAACTCAGTATTATCAACTAGAGTCACCATGTTTTACACTAAATCCTCAGACTTCATTCATCTTATAGCTGAAAGTTTGTACCCTTTTACCAAACTCTTCCTATTTCCCTATTTTCCTATTCTCTGTTTATACAGGTTTGACTCTTTTTTTTTTTTAAGATTCTACATAAAAGTGATACCAAGAAGTATTTGTCTTTTTCTGTTAGGCTTATTTTGCTTAGCATAATGCCCTCAAGATACATCCATGTTGTTACAAATAACAGCATTTCATTTCTCATGGTTGAATAATATCCCATTGTGTGTAGATACCACATCGTTATCCATGCATTCATTCACAGATGCTTAGGTTGTTTCTATATCTTGACTATTGTGAATAATGCTACAATGTATGTGGAATGCACATTTTGAAGATACTTCTTCAAAATCGTGTTTTCATTTCCTTTAGATATGTACTTAGGAGTGGAATTGCTGGATCACATAGTAGTTCTAGTTTTAATTTTTTTGAGAAAAGTCCATACTGTTTTCAATAGTGCTGCACCGATTCACATTCCCACTAACAGTGAACAAGGGTTCCTTTACTCCAGATCCTCACCAGCACCTGCTATCTTTTGTCTTTTGATAACAGTCATTCTAATAGGTGTGAGGTGATGTCTCATCGTGGTTTTGATATACACTCTCTGATGATTAGTGATGCTGAGCATCTTTTCTATTGTCTTTAGTCTCTATTTCATTTATTTCTGCTCTTATATTTGTTATTTCCTTCTTTCTACTAACTTTGGGCTTTGTTGTTTTTCTAGTTTCTTGAGTTGTAAAGTTAGGTTGTTTGAGATCTTTCTTGTTTCTTACTGTAGGCACTTATTGCTATGAGCTTCACTCTTAGAACTGCTTTGCTGTATCCCATATGTTTTGGTATATTCTATTTCCATTTTATTTGTCTAAAGATAATTTTAAATTTCTCTTTTGACTCCTTCTTTGACCCATTGGTTGTTCAATGGCATGTTGTTTAATCTCCACACGTTTGTGTTGTTTTCTTATAATTGATTTCTAGTTTCATACCATTGTGGTCCGAAAAGATGCTTTATATAATTTCAATCTTCTTAAATGTATTAAGAGTTGTTTTGTAGTCTAACATGATCTATCATGGAGAATGCTCCATGTACACTTGAGAAGAATATGTATTCTTCTGCTTTTTGATAGAATGTTCTGTAAATGTCACTAAGTCCTTCTGATCTAAAGTGTCATTTAAGTCCAGTGTTTCCTTATTGATTTTCTGTCTGGATGGTCTATCCATTGATCTAAGTGGGATGTTAAAATTCCCTGCTATTATTGTATTGTTTTCTATCTATTTATATCTGTTAATATTTGCTTTATATATTTAGGTGCTCCCATGTTGGGCGCATAAATATCTATAAATGTGATATCCTAAAGTCAGATTGACCACTTTATCATTTATGGTGATATATAATGCCATTCTTTGTCTTTTATTATAGTTTTTGTCCTATAGTCTATTTTGTCTGATATATGATTAGCTATCCATGCTTTATTTTGGTTTCCATTTTCATGGATTATCCTTATCTATACCTTCACTTTCAGTCTGTGTGTCTTTAAAGCTGAAGTGAGTCTCTTGTAAGCAGCATATGGTTAGATCTCCTGACTGCACACTTGACACCACATTTTTAGACTGCCTTGGGGCCAGCAAGAAACTTTTATCTTTGACAATAGACAATTTTGAGTTTCCTTGGTTACTAGTAAAACCCACTGATCTCTTTGGGATTGATATTGACTGATTTTTTTCCGGTTGAGCTCCAGAGGCTACTTGCAATGTACCATAGATGAGGCGTCTCTCTCCCTGATATGCCTGAATGCCCTCCTTGCCTGGGCAGTCAGAGCAAGGGACTGGTGCCTTTGCACATCTTGTCACTCTGAGAAGCAGAGTTACCACTGATCTTATCTTGATATGCCTTGAGACGTTGGATTTTCCCTCTTCTCTGTTTGAAATGTCTTTCCCAGGGACATATATTTCATCACTGTATATTCATTTGTTTGTGTCTTCAAAGCTTGCTGTGTCTTCACCAGTACATTAAGTCATGTTAAGCCAGGATGGAAAACCTTTTGGGTCATTCTTCCTTACCCTCATGTGGCTCTTTTAAAGACAGACTTCAAGTTCCCTAATCTCTGTCTGAGAGGCAGTGACGTAGAGCAGAAAAAGCATAGGAATATGGGTTGAGAGAGCTGGATTCTACTTGGTATACTGCTAACATACTATGTGAACCTCAGAAATTATTTAACTTCTTTGGGCTTCTATTTTTTTTTTTATTTAAAGAAAACATTCATGATAAGAAATTTTGACAGTTTTCATTCATTGAATGTTTTTTCTGTGCCATGCTCTATGTTAAGTGTTTTATATGTATTTTTTTCTTTTGATCTTTATAGCACCTCTTTTTGAAGATTAGTTGTTTTTATTCCCATTTTATGGCTGAAGAAGATTTAAGCTCAGAGAGTTAAGCAATATGCTTAGCCAAGAAGTACACAGCTGGCATTAAAACTCAGGATTATCCATGCAGTTATATGATTGGGTCACCTCTAAGATTCTTTCCGTTTATAAACATTCTATAAATATATCAGATTTCAGGAGATCTACAGCAATCTCTGAGCTCTTCTGGTAATAGTGCTTGAGCTTTAGAGTGACATAAATATAAGAACTAAACACAAAATCATTGTTATTTATTGGGAGATTAAAATGTGTTAGCATAAATACCTTATTTTCAGACCCATCTCTATTTCTTCTGAAACTCCAGTTAGATATTTGTTGGACATTTGCATATTATCCTCTATGTATTTTAATCTCTTTCTCTTTCTGTGCTGAATTCTGTATAATATCCTCTGGTTTATCTTCAGTTTACTAATTCTTCCTGCAGCTTTATCTAATAGTCTGTTAAACTCATCCACTGAGATGTTTTAATTTCATTGACTATACTTTTTATTACTATAAGTTCTACTTGTTTTTTTAAGTTTTCTTATTCCTTTTTAAAATAGCATCTTATTTGTTTCTTATATTTTTGATTATTTTTGTTTTAAATCATTTAAAACTTTATATTTTTAGTCTCTATGCAATAGTTTTATTATCAGAAGTTTTAAAGAATTGCATCATGCCATCTATTTTGTTTACTCACTCTCGCTGATGGTCACATTTATATGTTATGTATGGACTTGGGTTTGAGAATTTCGTTCCTCTAGAAGTGGTCTGTATTGGTTTTCTAGGTGATCTAAGACTTCATCTTGGGTAGCATGATCTCTTCAAACTTGTGTAAGGTCCAGCCTGGAGTTTTGAATTCCTAGAGGCAGCTTTTTTCCCCCTTTTATAAACACAATCAGAGAGAGATTTCTCTGTCTCTTCTGGGGTGAATTTTTTCCTTGTTTATTATTTCCCAGAGTTATCTTTGAGAATTATGTCTTTACATGGGAGCTTGTTTTACCTCCTGGCTCCTCTGGGTAACTGAGACTGCTTTCCCCTTCCCTGCCTTGCATTATCACAGTGTGGGCTCAAACAATTCTCTGGTTTTCAGTCTTCTTTTCATTTATAGTCTTTGGGGAGTTCCTCCCTCTTTCCCTCCCTTCCTCCCTTCCTCCCTCCTTTCCTTCGTCCCTCCCTCCCTCCCTCCCTTCCTTCCTTCCTTCCTTCCTTCCTTCCTTCCTTCCTTCCTTCCTTCCTCCTTCCTTCCTTCCTTCCTTCCAGAATCCAGCTAGGCATTAAAATGGAATCTCATATTTTATTTAATATTTTAAATTGCATTATGATGGGAAAGTCTCCAGGTTATTAAATTCCTTAATGCTGTTGGAAATGGAAGTTCTGTATTTATTAACTATAAATATAATAATTCTTCAAGGCAAGCATGGTTATCTCCAGTTTTCAAATAATTAAGTGCTTGAGGGAGGTTTAGTACCTTGCCAAGCATCACACAGCTGGTGAAATCACCAGACCTGTCTTATTCAAGCTGGTGCTCTTCCCAGCACACACAGGCCAGGAAACTGGGGCAAGGACTAAGCCCTGAGTGGGAAGAGAGGGATGAAAAAGAAGAATTGGGACTTGTTTTTGGCATGCTCCCCCTACTTCACAAGGGTTCTAGGGCCAGATCTACAATACTAATAGTTTTAAGGCATAGGGTTGGGGCACCAAAAATGTGTCATTACATGGTAAACATGGGTATGCTTGGGAAGAGAAGTTGGATCACAGAGGCATAGAGAAATTGTACTCTGTCAGCTCATTATTAGGAAATCCCACTTCTCAGGTCCTACAAGGAGATACCACAGGGAAGTCTGACTGAAGTCATCTCAGAAGACAGGTGTTAGCCAAAGGCAAAAATGCAGTCAATGCTACCTGACAGGTGGATGTTGGTGTCACCTGGGAGCACTGCTTTCTTTCTTAGGGTGTAGTTCACTCACACAAGATGCTTCAGATCAATCTGTTGCTCAGGTTCGGATATTTAAAACCAAAGGGTTTGAAATGAATCTTTCATCTCTGTTCTTTGCAACATCTAGTCCTCCTTGTATTTCAGTTTCCTCTGGGCCTCGTCCCCCGTTAAGCTGTCAGTTGGTAATGATATTAAGTTTAAGCAGCACTAAGTAATTCTGGACTTGCAGGCAGATGATGGAGGGCATCGGCATTTCGCTCTCCTCCTCCTTGTAGCGCTGCTAAATGGACAAGGAAACAATGGTATGAAAAACGTGTAAGCCCACCAGGTCAGAATGGAAAGGAGAGAAGATAGCACATGTTTGCATTTGAATATGTTGTGAGGAGGTTTACAGAGTAGGGGAGAATTTGGAATTGAATTAATAAAACCATAGAAATGTAAGTAAAGCAAAAGCAAGTAAGTATTATATTAACTCCAGGGAAAGCAAATTATTGTGTCAGCAAGGAAATTTAACTATTGGGCAACATGAATAGTCTGTGAATAGCATTTACATAGATGTGATAATGTAATCTCTGAATAATGGTGGGACATAAATTGCAACATAACTAATTTGGAAAGGTGGTGGGGAGGAAATATATGTGTGTATATGTGTATATGTAGGGGGTGAGAGTCAACTGATAATACCTAAAATGGAAAAATTTACACAATACATGTAAGTTATGTAGAGATATGGATACAAACATGAAAATAGTTAAAAGATTTGAGGGCTTGTTTGGAGGTTCCAGCGGGAGAGTGCATCCACTCCTATACCCTTCACTGAAGAATGGTCCTTCTCCATTGAGGACGGTCGTCCTCTCTGATGGAGCATGCAGCTTCAGGATAGATGCACATGGAGTGGTGAGGGAGGAAGGGGACCCCACCTGGCCAGCCAGATCTGCCAAATTCCCCTGGCGATCAAAGGTGTGACACATGTTGCAGCCAGATCCTAAAAGTTATGAAAGTGGTTGCCTTTAGGGAGCAAAAAATGGGGCAGGAGCTGTTACTGTTGCTTTTCTTGACAAGACTTATAGGATGATTTGACATTGAACTAAGCATGTGTATAATTTTGATAAAAACAAAATAAAAATCAGTATGCAATTTCAGGATAGAATGTATTATTTTTAGGAGAAAGAAAATAAAAATATTAAGTGCCTCTGAGCCTTACGTGAAAGAAGAGACCTAGTGGAGACCCTGGTGGGCAGCCCCGAGGGAGCATGAGCACGGGCCGGCGGTCTCACTCCACTCTGCCCCCGCAGTCTGCTGGGCTCACTTACTTGTTTCCACATGTGGGCCTCCGGTCGCCTAAGCCCTGAGGGTGGGCTCCGACCAGACCCGGCTCTTGGTGCTGTCCTTGTGCCAGTCGGCATTCTCTGCCCTGCCCCTGGCTTCTGGTACCCTCCGGGTTTGAACCTGCTGCCTGGCCTTTTGACTCTGGGTTTTTGCTTGCTTTTTTTAGCAATTAGGTCTTCTTGCTTTACACTCGACTGCTTTGTTTTGTTTTTAATTGAAGTATAATGGAGATATAACATCATATTAGTTTCAGGTGCACAACATAATTATTTGACATTTTATGTACATTGTGAAATGGTCTCCCCATTATGTCTATTTACCACCTGCTACCATACAAAGTTACAATGTTTTTTTTATTTGTGTGTGGTGAGAACATTTAAGATTTCTCTCTCAGCACTTTCAAATTTACGATATGGTGTCTTGACTAGAGTCTCCATGCTGTACATGAGGTCCCCAGACTTTACTGCTTGGTTTTTAATCCAGTTTCTCCCTGACCATTTAGACTGGAAGTGGCAGATGCGTGCCAGAGGTTCAAATCCCGCTCAAAGATGTTTTTGCAGGGCCAGCAGAGTATTTTGAAAGCCCTGACTCTGGATGTGGCCGGGCAGCATCCCCCAGATCACTACAAGTTCCCACCTGTCCTGGTCAGCTTCACACAGTTGCCCTTACCTTTCTGTCCCCAAAGGCCTTGGAGCAGGTGATTCCAGTTTCAGATCCTTAGGCATGGGTTCCTGCAGCCAGTTCTGGCTTCTCTCTGTGATGCCTGGTGTGTACTTCCCATCCTGTTTATTTTATTCCACTGTCAAGGGCTATAGCTCAAAAGCAAATATAAATGATTTCCTCATTTGCTGTTATTTTTCATGGCTTATCAGTAAATGTATGTACTGACTCTCCAAGATATGAATATTTAACTAGTATTTTATCAGGTAAATCACAAAAAAGGTGAGATGAGAGTTATTCTTAATAAAAATTCATTCAAACAGAGTGCTACAGGGGGAGGCGGAAGGTGCTTGACTTCTGCTTGCATACGGTTTAATACCGCTGAGGTCTACTGTTTTTCAACACTATGGTGTTTATCACAATTCCTTACTTACTACTGAATTAACTTCAAAGGCACTTTGTACCTACATGTTTCATGTACCTCTACTGGAAAATTCACCTGAAGACACAATGTATTGCCTTTCTGCATAGTGAAGACCGACCCTGCCACGTACTTCCTTACATACGACCTTGATACTATTTTCTCTCTGGTTGTTTAAAAAATATCATCATGTTTTTGTCTTTTCAGTGTGATGATAAAGTCCTCTAAATCAGACTTTTTTTTTCCATTGAGTTCTCTTTTTCATGGAATGTAGCCCTATTTTAAGCACATACTGGGCTCTGGGGAAAAATGGATACTTTACAGTAGAGTTTCATTTTTACTAAAACACTTAAGAAAATAAAGGTATTAATAACTTTGAAAACGATTAATTTCCAAACTTTACACTATTTAAAAGTTCAAGGTGAGAAAATTGTTATATATCACCTTCATCAACATTTAGCATTTAATGATGTTATGAAGTTGGAATTTGTTTCTTACAGTACAGAAATACTGAGAGAATTCCTTTTATTCTTAACTCCATCTGGTGAAAAAAATCAAGTAATGAAAATAATAGCCCATATTTGGAACCCAGAATTGGATACACCAGGAAGATGGATTATTTTCTCTCTTTATGATAGTTTGAAACCTAACCATTCCTGTGAATAAAACGACTGCTGCCTTCATGACTTAACAATAAAATATTGGATCACCTTATTAATTCAAATGACTTCATAATTGTCTGTTTTTAGGCAAATATTCCACTTATATTCACTCATAGAAATGCCATTATTTATTTAATAATTGTTATATGTTAACTTGTACTGCTTTTTACCTTTGGTTCATGGTCCTAACTAGTTTTGATTTCCTTAAAAGCTGGAAAAGACATGTGACCATAGGTGGCACTTAATTTTTTCCTTTCCTTTTCCTTTTTTCTTTATTAAGTGCTTATCTGGGCCCATTTAAAAAGCCCTACAAATATTAATACACTTGATCTTCATAGTTTCCTATGAGGTAGGTATTCTACAATATCCCCATTTTGCATATGAGGAAAGTGAGGCACAGAGATATTAAATAATTTGACAAGGTCACACTGTCAGTAAGTGATGTGACCAGGATTCTTACTTAGGAGATTCTTACCAGGATTCTTACTTCTGGCTCCAAAATCTGTGCTCTTAACCAATATGCTATATTGCATCTCAACAAATCTTTGCTGTTGATGATTTAAATTGAACAGAATTTTAACATTATGGGGCAGGGGGAGAAAGAAGATGTTCTCTTTCCCTCTCTCTAATCAGGGATGGAATATCTGTATAGAATTATACGATGTTTGATTAGGACACTTGAGGAATTTAGCTTACAGTAAACACATGTTTGATTTCCAACTCTTTGCAAAATGCAAACAAGCTTTGTGCTTGTTTGTCTTTGGGTTATGTCTGGCATCTTCTCCCAGATGGTCAGATGAAAACTAAGAAGTTGCAGAAGTAATAGTTTAATTGAATGGCTGTAAAATTAATAAAGTCTTTCTTCAGTGCGTTCTATCTTTCTCTCTCTCTCTGGTTGAGTGGGAATTAGAAATTGGACTAATATGAGAAAAACAGGGGTCTATGGAGTGTCATGTCTGATGCTGGCGGCATCCCACCCTGAACGGGGTTACGCAGATTGCATAACTAATGGAGACAGGGGCTAGGATAGGAAAAGGAGGATTCAAAAGAAATGCTAAATTGAGTTTGTATGTGGAGGTAAGTGTTTATTCTAAATATTCATGGAGATCTGTAAATTTTTTTTTTTTGTCTTCTGGCACCTATGAACCAGAATTAGAGTATCAAAACTTAAATGAAAGAACTGTGATTTTTTTTAGTAAAATGGACCCTTATGGGAATATATATAATTTTTCTTGCATATGTCTGAATATTTAGTTGTAGAGATAGTAAATGTGATAAAATACTAAATAGAAAGGGACAGTGTTTGAAACAATGAACTGTTAACATGTTTAGTTGTGAAGATTACAACCTTGAAAATAGAAAAATCCCTTACATTTTCTAACTTCAGATACTTCTCTTTATTGTAGTTATATAAGTGATTGCTTATTATTCTGTTTGGTTAAGGCATTAGAACCAGAGAAGTAGCAGGCAGCTTTAGGGTGAAACTAATCAACTCTTTGTAAAATAATATAAATATATTTTAGTTTAGACTTTTGGATATGGGACCAGAAGCTAAAGACTCAGATTCTAATCATTTGGGGTAGGATGTGGCCCAGGTATCCAGGCCAAGGGGAGATGGGCCAGGAGCAGTGAGATCTTCATTTAGATCTCAGCAAAGAGAAGAGTTGTTAAAATTAACCTGGACTTTCCTTTCTGGTTGGGCAGTAGAGAGATGCCACTGACACGAGTCACACTCAGTCTCCGTTTTGTCTGAATTTTGCAGGTATTTAGAACTATTTCACATGTGACTCGATCCTAGATGATCTGGAGATTGAGTGATAGAACCAAGTGCCAACGACTTGAAATAGAAAAATCTGTGGACTGTCTTGGTTGGGGTTTTAACTTGAATCAAGACCAATAGGGACCGACGCTGTGCAGATGCAGCCAGAGGCGAACACTCTCCTCTTAGGAAGCCAGGGGGCACAATGTGGAGTCCTCGTTGGCCCAACATTCTCCTTGGTCCCTGAGTTTTCCTGGATTGCCTTATCCTCCCAGACCACTCTCTACTCTTGGTCTTGAGGAAAGTTGCAGTGAAATGAAAAAACATGGTGTTTGGGGTCAGGCAGACCTGAATCCACATCTTGTCACAGTCATCTCGATTAGCCATGTGATTTGGGACAAACTGTCCTTTCTGGGCATCGATGTCCTCATCTGTGAAATGCACCCAGAAAGCTGACACCAAGCGGCAAAGGGAGGATGAACGTGTGTGCATGGAGCCTGGGCTGGGGCTCAGGCCCTGGTGCCCGGGGTCTCCCTACGGAAACGAGCACCCTGGCGGAGCCCAGAGGGCAGGAAGCGGATCCAACTCCAGAAGAAGAGGCGAGGGTCCGAGTTGGAGTGGTCACTGCCCGGGCCCCGTGCGAGGGCTTCCTTCCCTTCCCCGTATGCTGTGTCTTGCCCGCGTTAGTTTCACTTACCTTTTAAACAGAATCCCTTTACCCCTAGGAAATCACTGTGTTAAATAAGACTAGTAACATATGTGT
The DNA here is from genome assembly GCA_029783875.1 of Phataginus tricuspis. Classification (NCBI taxonomy): domain Eukaryota; kingdom Metazoa; phylum Chordata; class Mammalia; order Pholidota; family Manidae; genus Phataginus; species Phataginus tricuspis. The sequence goes on along the minus strand of JAQQAC010002067.1, from coordinate 15,191,472 downwards.
ACAAGTCATTGGTCGGAAAACATGGGAAGAACCAGACCTTTCTCGCATCTGCAGGCCAGGACCTCCCCTGCATTGCTGTATGGGAGGCAGGGGTCGCAGGCGGCCCTCAGGATGCGTGGTTCGCCCAAGGATTCCGAAGTGACTGGGCTTGTCCGGCGGCTGGCGTGGAGTCTGTGGGGGCTGCTCTCAGGAGGCACGGGGAGACGCCTGGAGCTCACATGCTTAGGGCGGAAGGGCGCCGACGCCAGGGCCGCGTCGGTGTCTTATCCGCAATGTGCGCCAGCCTGTCCCTGTCTGTGTCCGCGTCCCAAAGCAGTAGGATGGGAGAAGCCACGCGCCGCGAGGGGCACTCGGCGGAGAGCCTCGAACAGAGATCAGGAGGGCAAAGCACGGGAGAGGGGCGCCCTTCCCTCTGCAGGCACCGGAGCCGGCAGGTCCGGAGCCTCCGATTGCCACGGGGGGCGGGGCGATGCGTGAAGTTTGGTGGCCTGGCGGGGGTGGCCCCTGGGCACTGACTTCTCTGCTCTCCACGGGGACAGCTTTCACACAGACAACTGGGATCTCGGGTGGCCACTCGGGGGCAGAGCTTCGCAGTGTGCTCAGGGCTGGCTCGGGAGCGCAGCGCCCAGGGCGGCGGGTGTCCGCGGGAACCGGTGCGGGGCAGGCACGGCCCAGGCGCGACGGCCTTCCTGAAGACTGAGTCTCAAACACTGCTCGCGACTTCTTGAAAGGGCACGGGTTTAACCAGAAAAGGGTTTTGCGAGGGCAGGTGTGAGCAGAGCTTGACAACCACTACGTGCGAATATTCCTGGGACCAGGTCTGTCCGTTCCCTGGGATGGCCTGGGAAGCACGGGTTGTATTTGTAAATTATTGTGCCATTTGTGTATCGATTTATATTGAGGAGACCACTGACCAAAGGAGACGTACCGTTGACCAAGATGGTAGATGTGAATATTTAACTTAGGAACTCAGAAGATTTAAAAACAAACAAACAAAAACAAAGATGGGAATAATATATTTAGTAGGAAAGTGCAAGCCAGGCTTGGAGCTGGAAATCGATTTTGACCCGTGGCCTGAGGCATTTGTCTGGGGACTGGGTGGGGCACACTTAGGAGGAGACTGGGACCCGAGGAAGCCGCAGAAATAAGTGCGAACTGGCTGCACTGTTTAATGTCACTGTCGGGGAACACTTAGGGAACGCTGGTCTGGAAGTCGAAGTGCGTGTGCATGTGTGTGCACAGGTGTGTGAGTGTGCAGGTGTGCACCCATATGCACTCTGTTGGGTGCATCAGTGTGGAGGGTATGGCACCAAAACTGCAAGATAAGCCCGATTTCTTATGAAACCAGGGAAGGGAGAATATAGGCTGACGATCGACCAGAGGTGCTGGCCTGTGCGGAGGCTTTCAGAAGTTAAGCTTTCAAAATAAAATTTCTAGTTGGATAAAGGGAGATTTTGGGGGGACCTGCTGCCCATCTCTCCTTGCCAGGCACACATAATTGATACTAGGATAACTACTTGCCCCCTAACATCAGGGAGGAAGAGAGGGTTTCACAAACAACTATTTTGTAGCTTGTTTTGTGGCTAGAGCGTCTTGAGTTCAATTTAAGGAGGTGATTTTGAAATTAAAATTGAAATAAATTATTGGAATGGTTGGACTCTCCCCCGATATCCTAAATATTTGACTGAATCAGGGAGATGGCTTGGAGACGTGCAGACAGATATAACCCTTCTAAGACAAGCAGCTGTGCCTCCTTGCATAGGGATGTTAGTCGGCAGAGTGAAGACTATTACAATTTAACACAGAAAATTCACTGTACGTAGCTAGACAACCCTAAAAAGATGGAATCTTCTCCTTAGAGAAGGTTGATTGATTGCTTTTTCAGTATAAATACCACAGATCTATCTTCTTCATATTCGGAAATATCTTTATTTCTCTTCAAAGTGCGCTGTAGAGAAGAGGAGAAGGAGGAGGGAGGGCCCGAGAGCGGGGATGTGGAGGTGTGCGCCGGGAAAAAACATCCAGGTGGCTTCTTAGCAACCTTAGCCATCAGATAAGCAGCCTGGGGTCATAAATTTCAGTTATCCCTTCATCTGGGCTTTTATTTGTTCCTGAATTTTCACCCACAGCACATTGATAATATTCTTGGTTAAACTGTGGGACTTTCCCGGACTTCACACCAAGCTCGTAAAACTTCCTCTTAAAATGTCCTTCTTCTTCTTCTTCTTCTTTTTTTTTTTTTAAATGCGGAAACAAAGAAACACACCTAGATAAACAGAGAAGTGCTAATGCTGTAATGGAGTGGGTCTGAGCAGGTTGATGAAGCAGTTTTGCTAATGAATGTGTTATGTATAAAAGTCCAGTCCTTAAAGTGGAGAAAATGGATGGGAAGGTGACGGTGGCACGAAGAGGGCCCACGGCTCCCTCTGACAGCAGAGCAGAATTGAAAAAGCAGTTTGAATATAGAAGGAAAGAAAAATATGCGAGGGATATCTGAAGCCGAGTCAAGCTTGCAAAGCCTCATGCCAAGAACAATTTATAGCCCCCCAAAACACATCCCCTCAAACAAGCCGAGCGAGTGCCAGCCCGGACAGGGAAGACCTTTCACACAATTGGCCATCAGCTTGGTTCTTGAAATGTGTTCTTGGCATTTCCTACAGGATGCCTTTGGAAGTGAGGGATAGGTCTTTGAGAGGCATGGTTATGACCCCCTATCTCACTGGCTACTGCTCTTCTGTGTTATTATGCCATTTAACATCATAGCACTAAAGCCCAGACCTCCAAAACAGCTGACACGAAAGGTGTACCACAGAGGCGTTTTCCCTCCTACTTCCCGAGGAGTAAACTTTAAGGAGAATATCCTTGCTTTTGCACATGAAGAGCAGATAATGATTTGAACGACCTGAGGATGCCTTGTTTCCTCTCCACCTCCCTTTCATAACTGGTGTCCATTCCCAGTTTACTGTGTGTCTCTTTAGAGCTCTCCACATGGCATCAGGACTACATGCATGTAGTTGCTAGTGCAGAATGAAAAGGCAACCTCTCAGGGCTTGTTGAGCATCATGGGAGAATTACCACCAGTTACCCTGGGCTTTTGCACATGTCTTTCCTTCCTACAGCTAAACTGTCTTTTATTCCAAGTGATCTGCCACCCGTCCTGGAATTATTTCAGTAAGGATTGCTTGGACTTCTGGCTGAAAGTTTGCAAGTTGCTAACCCGGGGTGAGTGGAAGGTGAGCATTACCTTCTAGAAGCTTTGTCAAATCAGTCCAGCACATCTCTATGCCTTTCATAAGTTAATTGCTAACTTCCAAGGGAAAAAAATACCATTTCTTACTTTCTGGTCTCTTATCAAACATGCTGAGCACGGCTTGGTTAAGCAGTAACTCTTGCTATGCAAGTAAACAGAATTCCCCACCTTACCCCCTCCTTTCCATTCTAATCTAAATGAGAACTGGGGGGAAAATAATCAGCAGCTATTAATAACAGGCTGAACTGGAAGTGATTCAATTTCTGTAGTAACACCTTGAGAATATTTACATCCGTGGAGGACAGAGTGTTTACAAGGGCCAGGTGCCCCTGCCTCTGAGAGCACTTCCATGGCAACACAGCTTTACAGGCCCTGGGACGTTCTCTGCCGGCAGAGGGCCTTCAGCACCGTGGGCTATTACTGGAGTAAAAACTTAAGGTTGCACTGAAGTTGGCCTTACTTTGGCTTCTCAGGAGTTTTATAAATGGTTAGCACCTCACGAGCCAGAAGTGGTTTTGGGACTTGGTAGTGGGGTGAGGTCTGAAAGCCATCCAGGCCGTGGATACAGAGAGTTGAGGGGTGATGCCCATTCTAGGGCTTTGTCCGCACAGTGGGCGGAGGAACCAGGCCACCTAGGTAGTGTGACTTGGAAGTTGCCAGAAAAGCAGCCCCTCACCCAGACGAGGGCCTCTCTCCTCAAAGACCTACCTCAGAGTCTGAATTTAGACCAGGAGACTTGCGTTTTGGTTTGGGCGTTGTCTCTGAAACATCTTTAAAATGCAAAAATTCCACTGAAAGAGAAATGTATTAAGAGATCAGCACCCAGACCAGTACCATGATTAAATGTCACCTTAAATGATGTCACCGAGGCATAGGGGACTCAGGAAGTGCCACCATCACCCACCTGGCTTCTGACCAGGGACGCAGCCCCCCTTAGGTTCCGAGGCTCATGCCACCTGGAGGTCCTCATGGGCGTCTGTTGAGGACCCCATCGCTGCTGTCTCCTGGGGCTTGCTTTATTTGTGTGGCTTTGAGGCCACTGTGGCAATGCTTACATTCAGGATTGGATTACGATCCATAGGGGCCCTGAATACTGAAAACGTGATGGCGTTCTTCCCCTTCTGGCTATGAGGAATTCAAACTCAAATTCATTCTAAACTGCACAACAGACATAATGATGGCTTAATGAAGTGACTATTTTCCCCACAAGAACTAGTTTCTTGCACTTTCTGAAACAGAAAAGGTGAAATTCTTTCAGAACAGTTCTTTCCAACTTTGTTCCTGTTTTGCTAATACCCTAAGGGAGTGCTTCCTCCGCCTGCTGGGCAGTGTGGCCCCTTCTCCAGTCCCAGGACCCAGGTACTCTGGGCCAACAACCCAAACACAGTTCCTTTCCCAGACCTTGCCTCTCAGCACCTGCCTCGCATCCTCAGTGGCCCGACGGTTCTGTCCACGGGCCCCTCCATCTCATCAGGTCCCGAACACAACTCATGATCTTTTCCTCCAGACTTTCTCCTCTTCCTGTTTTCCCCATCTCAAAACTTCACCTGCTGCTCAAGTCAGAAATCTGGGAGTTTTAACAGCTTCCTCTTTGTCACTCCTGTATTCAAAGACTGTGATTTTTCGTCTTAAATGTCTTTCCATGCCATCTACTTTTATTTTTACTCCCCGTGCCCCACCTTACCCAAGGCGCCGTCATGCTAGTGTGGGTGCTGCAGCGGCTGCAGGGACCGTCTGGCCAGTGCTCCTACCCGGGCTCCTTCCAGATGGAACATCCCTTTACACCCTGCAGCCCAATCAATCACATTCCTCTTCCCGACAGTGTGGGTGGTATCTCAAGGCTTAAACTCCTCTATGAGATTCCCAAGGCTGTTCATGATCCAGCTGTGCTTCCTGCTCCAGCTCATCTCTGGCCACTTCCTAGCTAGACCCCTGTGATAGGAAATGTCTACAAATTTCCATCAACACAGTAGTCTGCTGCACTCTGGACCTTTGCACGTGCTGTCTCATCTACTTAGAGCAGCCTGTCCACTTTGGGTTTGCCTCGCCGATTCCTGCACATCCTTTGGCTGCGACAGCTCTTCCTCCAGGCCCTCTCCTGGTACCCCTGAGCGCCCCACACTGTACTGTGCACATTGCAGTTTGTGTCTGTCCTTTCCCTGACTGATGAAGTCCAGGAAGCAGGCACTGTGTGGGTCTTGTTGACATTGTCCAGTGCCTTGCACAATGCCTGCTGCATAGTAAATGCTCAGTAAGTATGTGTTGATCAAATGACTATTTTAACAGGTCAATTTAGGAGGGCATTATTAGGAAAGGGGCTTGGTTAGAGCTTTATTTAAGGACTTAAAGTAGATGTATGCTGCATCTGGGGTGTGTGGGGTAGGGCTTGAGGTTGAGACATCAAATGTAATAATAACCATCACTTAATGACGTGTTTGCCACATCAGGCTCGCCATTTGTGTATCTCACAGTTATTCCCAAGGTGTGGACAGGGAAAGCCACTTACCTGAGGTCACTTGGCAGGTGTAGACAGAAGGGGTGAGGGTGGAGGGAGGTGACACTGATACACAGGGTCTGTGTTCCCTGTGTTGCCTGGGCCTGTCTGTGGGGGGGTCTGGCTAAATGCATGGAGGGCACTGAACCCCATCAAAATTGTGTTGTAAAATTATCCTGCAATTGTAGTCATTTTGCTGTAATATGTACTTGACATGTTTTATTTGTTTGGTGTTTTGCAAGGGAGTGCGACCCCAAGAGTCGTCGGGTTGATTCATGGAGAAGCAGCTTTCGCTATCTGAATAACCTGGCCTATTTTTCCAAATGATTATCTCAAAAAAAATCAATGAATTAGTGAATTCCTTCACCAACTGCTCATTAAATAGGATGCAAGATGCTGTTCTATACTCTGGATAAGAGAAAAAGAGTCAGGTGGTCTTCATCTAGCAGGGAGAGAGGAGACAAGTGGTCCTTCACCAACACTAAGCAGGAATGTTGGTGCCTGGAAAGTGTGGGCTGTGGTGACTGCAGAATGCAGCACGTGACCTGGCTGCTGCTAGCAGGGGCTGCTGTACGTGTGCAATACTAACATGTCAATGAGCCTATCATCTTACGCAGGGCTTAGATGGCGATGGATGGCAGGCGCTCCATGATATTCCCTGGCTTGCTTTTTGTGTCCATCTCATGCCCAGCCTGCAGTCGCCACAACTGGCCAGAGGAGTTGTGTTTACTGCTGAGCCTAGAACAGCGTGTCTGAATAGTTTAGTATAATTTGGATTAAAAACAAACTCATATGTTGTTTGCCTCACTTCTAAAATGCTTGGGTACCTTTATTATAAGGCCAGGATTCTTGACCTGGAGGTCCCAGATGCATCTCATCTTTGGGCCCAGCTATTAAGGGCAAAATTTGTTTATATATGCAAATATTTGTTTTTCTGCCAATAACTTTTGTGAGATTTATAAAGGGATACATATCAATTTTGTGGTTGAAAGACATATATTTCACAAAAAGCTGATATTTATTAGTATGTAAAATCAATACATTCTTATAATTACTAACAATCAAATGATTTGTATTTGTAACTTTTTACATGTTATAATTTGTAATAGATAATGGGTCTAGAATATGTCATTGTGGTTTGGAATATGAGAAAAATTCAAGTATTTAAGAAAAAATTTGAAAGTAAGTGGTGTATTATCTAATCTGAATGATCAAGGTACACCGTCCTTTATCTCTCCTCTATATCTCTTTTATATTTCCTTTATAGTTCTTTGAAATGAATAAAGGATCAGCAAAGGATCTACCGGACTCTAGTTATTGGATTCTAGTGACTTAACACATATTCTGAGCTGGCTTGAGGTACAGTGAGTCTCCATGCCGTCGAGGGGCACTCATCCAGTTTAGCAAAGATGGCCGGATGAGGGGACCAGGTCAGCAGCTGACTTGGATGGGAGGCCGTCCAGGGTTGGATGCTCTCTAAGGCTGTGTTCTTCCAGAAGTAGATGCTGAGATAAGGACTCTAGTGCAAGTAGTTTATTTGGGAGGTGATCCCAGGAGACACAGGAAGGAGTGAGTGAGGAAGTAAAGACAGTGAATATGCAGCACGTTCTCCAGCAAGGACCCCCTCGGGCGTCTGGGCCTCATACCTGTTGGGAACTCTGGGCGCCCGTGACGATCATGTGCCTCTGAGTGACCACGTCGGGTGGAAGGTAGTGGGTGTTTCCCCATTGACTCCTCTTGTTCCCTGGTTGAGAGCTGCTCCTGGGAGAGGATGGTAATTCTCCAGCACTTCTAGCTGCCTGGTGAGAGAGCAGCCTGGTATCCAAGCTGGATGAAGCCTTCAGGGAAAGAGGTACAGAGGTTGATAGTTGGGAAGCTGAGCCAGCCTGTAGGTTAATCCTGAGCATATAGGGGCAAGGGCACCCACTGCTACAGTCAACCTTTACTCCACCGGCCTGGCTACTGGGCAGTGCTTAGGGTCAGCAGACCCCCACGCATTCTCCACTGTTTACTCACTATGCGAGAAGCAGGGGTTATTGCCCTTAAGGACATAAAGAGATGCCACCCCTCCTTCTGGAGCAGGCAGTTCCTGAGGCTGAAGGAAGGGCTTCTGCGGGGGAATGCTTTGCATGGGTGTGACAACTGGAAAGATGATATCAGTGTTATTTGATATTAAAAATGATTAAGGCAAAGAAGTTTACTTTTTCCCTTGCTTTGAAGTGCTTTAGATTAAAGTAGTTGGCTTATCAAAGTGTTTAGGGGCCATGATAACATATCACATAGGTAGACATTTCCCATCTTTCCTTCTCTCCCTTCTTTTTTTAAAAGAAACATTCTTTTTCTTTCTTTCTCTTTAAAAGAACTTTCACTCAGAAAGCCTTCTCTTCTTTGAATGCACTATTCCCTCATCCTGTCCTCTCTGTTCTGAACCTTTGAGGCCAGGGACCATATTTTGTTGGTCTCTGTGTTATTGATGTTTAGCAGACTGTCTAGCATATGGTAGGTTTCGAGTAAACCTTTGTGGAATGAATGTGTCCCTTTGATACTCTGAAATAGAGCAGTGCAGAGAAGTGTCTGGGCGCTTGGTGGGGCCAGAGCAACTCCCCCTTGTGAGGCAGCCTCTTCCTGCACCTTGTGGCCACTTGGCTGGGAAGGCCATGCTTGTGCGCCCCTCCACTCTGCATGCAAAGGGACACTCAGATTTCCAGAGTCCAAAGGAAGCTGATATCTTCTTGGGATCCAACCAGCTAAAACAGTGTTTGAAAACTAATGCTTTTCTTCTGAGAATTGGCAGAAAGCACTGGTAAGTGAAAAACTGATGAGTTATTCTATAGTTGCTGTTTAAAGAAATTTTATCTTTTTGCAATTGTTTAAGGTTAGCTGTGGAACTTTGCTGATTTTGTGGTTAAATGCCATTTCCTACCACCATTCTGGATTACCCAGCAGTGTCTCCCGCTGGGCTTCTAACTGCTGCTAAGATGACTGGTCCTTTTCTTTTCCCATTGCCTATAAGCTCATGCTTATTATCGTTTGGGTCTCTGGCAAAAATAATACATGTACACTGTAGAAAATTTAAGAGCAAAAGATATAAGGATATAAACAAAATTTCCTCATTCAGAGATAAAATTATTAACATTGGTAGAGAATCTTTTTATGGATATAAAACAGAGAAGCTTCATAACAAGTTGAGAATATTGGTTTTAGTTTCTATTTAATTAACAGGTAGGGATGTCTGAGATGGGGTCTTGTTGAAACCATTTCCTAGTGAAGCCTCGTAGTTTCATTCACTGCCCTACATTGGGAGAATAATTTTAGATATTAAAGTGGCACAAGATACAATTTGTTGAAGCAGAATATTTACAATCCTTACGAAAATCCACTGCGTAGAATAAATAGTTCCTTTTTATCATGCCAGCTAACTGCTGATATTTGGACTGATCATTCAATGTTCAGCTTTGAAGCTGGCATACACCAGTAGTGAACTCCTCCCATGAGGTTTTGCTTATTGCATTTATTTCCCCAAATTATTTTTACTGTAGCGTGCTAAAATAACATGTCACTGAACATTTGGGTTTATGTGGTGGGGTTCAGCCAATGAAAGCATTAGTTGGAATGCAGCTGTATTTGAAGATTGACATTGAAAGGACTGAAAGGGATCTGTGAGGAGTTTAAAAGAAGTTTTTAGAGGACATGGAACATTTATTCACATAGCAGGCTTAGTTGCTATGCTGACAGTGCGTTGAGTCACCTGTGTCACACAGCCGTCTGGTGGATTTTGTGATTACAATAATACTTATTACAGCAGAGATGCAACTGCCTTTGCTGGATACAGTGTGCTCGCCAAAAAGTAGAAGTACAGGAAGAACCATTTCGGGTTAGTTTACACTTACTGACAGATGTAGAGGCTAAATGAACAGTCAGAGAAGTGGCCAATTGCAGCTGGATTAGAGCTGTTTATACTGCAGACAACAGACAGCACCTGAGATTTTAGAACAACTGCAACCACTACAGCTTCTACCACGCCCATCACAACACGTTTGTTTGAAAATTAAAATAGGGACAGTGTCAGTAACTTTTCCCCTGGACTTGCTAGAATATAAGTTACCTAGTGCACAACCAGTTAGAAACTTCTGCAAAGCCTTCTTCTTTCCCAAGAAAAAAGACCTCTAGATTGACCTCAAATGCTTCCCTGTAAGAAGCTGCTAATATCTGAGCACAATATGCTTCTAAATATTATGCCCCATTAAAATAAACCAACACTCCTTAGAGAAATAACTGACTGCAGAGCCGGGGAGGAGAGAGCACAAGGCGAGTCTGGGAATCTCATTATGTCAGAGAGTCAGGACACGCACAGAAAATGATAGGGACACCTCCAAAGGACACACAATAGGCTCCGGGAGTGCTAACTGGCCCAATGAGAGACAGTGTGAGCAGCAAATGAATGATTACAGTAATGGATTGCAATTCATTGCCTTGTATGAGAATCCCCAGGTCCATAGTGATAATAAATAGATACATGGAGAATAAAGGAAGGTTCTTCCTTAAGTAGAATGCCATATGGTAAGTGTAGAAAGAACACAGAAAATCACCATTTTGTAATCATCAGAATAAAGATTGATTCACGCCAGAATCATCAATGGATGCCCAAATTGCTGGAGGAAAGTTTGAGAGGAACAGGATATTTACATTTTTTCAAAGTCTTTCCCACAGAGGATTTATTAGTTACAAACGTAAAAATAGTAACATACAGAGAGGATCCCTGGACAACCCCACATTAACCAAGCCGCCAGTTTCCATCACCCATTCTGGGGCACAGCAGTAGGCAGGGTGCTCACAGCATCTCTTACTGAGCATTCCTGTCCCAGATGCGTGACCTGGCTCTAATCCAAACGGAGGGATGCAATCTTCAAAAGTACCCACATCATGTGAGACCAGGAAAGGTGGAAGAACTGCCCCGATGACAGGAGATTAAAGAGACATGACAGCTAAATGCAACACCTGGTCCTGGGTTGAATTCTGGGTCAGGGAAAACTGATGTAAAGACATTATTGGGGTGATTAGTGCCATGAGTAAGGACTGTGGATTAGACAACCCTATCAAATTGGAGATCATTCTTCTGAATTTTTAATTGTTTATTGTAGAGGAAGAGAATGTCCTTGTCTTTGGAAAATAGGCACCGAAAGATTTTGGGGTGAAGGGGCAGGAGTTGGTCAGCTAACTCTTAAAAGGTTCAGAAAAATATAATTATATAAATGATGTTGCTTATAATATATAGAAAATAGATAAAAATGTGTTACATGTAGCAAAGGAATGATAAAGTAGATGTGGCAAGGTGTTAAAATCATGAATCTGAATAAAGAGAGCTCTTTGCACTGTTTCTGCAACTTTTATAAATCATTTCAACGTGAAAAGTTAAAAGAAAAAAAGCTACTAATATTGTCTTAGTTTTTGGTGGAGGTGAGAAAGTCAAATTCACATTTCAATCCGTTCCTTCCCCTCTCCGGTGTCCCAGCTCTCTCCTGGAGTCCGCCCGCCGAGATGCGGGGCGCACACGCGGGCAGCAGTGCGCCTGCGCCTGCTGCCTTGGCCGGGCACCTTGTCCTACCACATCTTCCTTTATTTTGGTTCTTTCTACTGCTGTTGTTGCTTTGGTGGCGCCTTTCTCCCACCTGGCTGCTAACTCCCCCTGCTTCAAGCTCCACGTGGGAAATGCCACGCTGCTTCCGCTCCCCCGGCCAATGCCCTCCTCGTCGCTGTTTCTCCCCACGGGGCTGGCGTCCTTTCCCCTGCGCTGTAGGCGGCTCTGGTTGGGCTGCAGGGTCCATCTCTTCCTGATTGTGCTTGAGGGGACGTGCCTTCCCCCCCACCGCCGAGGAAGCACTGTCATTTAGGTGGGACAGGACTGACTTGTTCAGGATTAATGGACAATCTCACCATAGGCTATCCTCTTTTTCAAATTTACGTCCTCAAAAAATGGCCTTTGCGTTGAGGTACGTGGAGGACTTCCAAACTCCAGAGGCCGCCAGAGTTAGGTAGAGCTTGGGCTGTGGTCCTGCCCTCCCCACTCCCTCTGCCCGTGAAGCACGCCCGACTGTGGGCATTAGCAATGTTCTAGCACTCCACCATTAGTGGGATATGAGGGCATCTAGTTAAATAACATTGAATAATTACCATTGTAATTGGTAATGATTACCTTTTCCATTAAGGAAATTTGATCATCTTGGCATTAAGACAATATATGAAAATACTGTAACTAAGCAAAACCTGGAAAATACCAAGTTTTGGTTTATGCACCTAATGGTCTATGGCTCTCATGCTTGGATTTCCTTGTCCTTTTTTAAAACTTGCGCTGGGTAGGGGAATTTAATCTGGAAGTAGGAGTGAAGGGATTACATCAATTCTCTTTCCTCTAAGGCAAAAATGTCCGGGACTGGATGATTATACATTACCCACTGCAGTTTCTGTTGTCTCGGGATGTTAGCAGCATTGCCAGAGTCTCTGTTTTCCAAACACTTTGCTTTAATATTTTGTATCTACATCAGCAAACTGGCAGTTTGAAACCACTTGCCAAAGATCATTCATGCGGTCTTGCTGGAAATGAAGCACTCTTGTGTTTGAGTCAGGCAGTGGGAAAAGTTCGTGGAAAGCAGCAGATGAATCAGAGTCCTTACTGGTTTCCTCAAACCTCCCCCAACTGCTTCCCCCCACCAACTCTTTTTGTTTAGAATACAAATAAGTAAGAAGTCATTTTTCAGAGGATATGAACTCTATTGTTTTTGTCCTTAACCAAAACAGGGACCCATTGTTGACAATCGTATTGGTACATATTTGCAAATGCCCAGCTTTTGAAACAATATTATGGTAAAAAGAATGTGACAAACAGCCCTTTAAAGCAAACATGACCACCGTAAGCTACTCAGCTTTGATATTTCTTCTTTCTCCATATAGCCTTGGCCTTGGCTGAGGCAACATGATTTATAGCATGAGTGAATGTCTGGCGGGCAAGAACGTGTCCTGAGCTTGCCACTTTCTGTTTAAGATAACAATCATACAACATTTGTATTAAAGAAATTGGAAAGTTTATGGATATCATTAGTTACTTTATATAATTATTTTAGAATGTGTTTCTAGAATGTATCTTTGCTATAGTATGATTTTTAAATTATCCTTTAAAAGTTAATTTGAAAATGAAATAATGTATGTACAAGGTTAAAAAAATTAAAAAAGCATATTAGACCTTGTAATACGGAGTCATAGTTTCCGGGCCCATTCTTCCTCATAGCTAGGCACTTTTCCCAGGGGCAACTATTTTGATGTCTTTTAGTTTATGCTATTAGTTATTGCTGATCCCTAAATATTGTGTTATACTGTTATTTCTTTATTCTGAGGGGATAGATGAGGGTTTGGTTAATCTACACACCCTCATCACCATTTCTTCCAGTATCTCAGCACAGTCATACCCCATTACAAGTACCTTTGTTGTTGGGTTACTTTGTAACTTCAAGAAGTGTTAAGTGGACATTTGCTTCATGGTGTGTTAGGTACTGAGAGTATGTCAGCCTCAGGACTAGTTAAAAAAGTTTTAGGGCCCTGTCGAAAGTGAAAATACAGGGCCTGTTGTTTAAAAATTATCACAAATATCAAAAGCGTGTTCAACAAAGCATGCGTGCCTTCTAGGTCTGGGCTCTGTGTGATTGCATGGGGGCATACCCTGAAACTGCGTATTTGCACCCTGTCTTATCCTTCAGTGCTCTTTCTTCAGTTTTGCCTCTTCTGCCCTTTCTTCTTATTTTTCAAATAAGATTAATAACATTTTAATTTTGTTCTGCAACCATAAATGTCTCATCTATTCATTTTCTATAGGTTAAGTTTCTAAATTTAAAATTAATATATAGCTCATTATTGTGACTATGCAAATATTTATTGTGGAACCAAGTAAAGCCCTGTATTTTTTTGTACATCCTTTTGTGTTTCCCGGAGTTTCTAATTGCTTTCACTTTTGTCTTGCCTTTTGCCTTTATCACATTCTCAGTTTTAACCAACTTTGCCCCATCTCTCTAATTATCTATTCAATCCGATTTTCCCCAGAGGCCTCCACAAATCCCAGATGAAGGGTCCTCCCTCCTTTTCCAATCTGGATCTAATTCTCTCCAGGCCTGCTGCCTACCTGCTTGGCACTTTTCTTTATAGCTTTCCTCATTTGGTTTCACTACTTCCTAGATCCTGGGATTTTATCCTTCTTGATTTATCCTTTGTATGTTCTAGCCCCTCCTCAAATAACTTTTTGATGTAGTGAGTGTGGGAAGAAATGTCCAAGTCCTGCCATTTCTGAAGATGTCTGTATTTTATCTCTCCCCCTTGATTTGTAGTCACGAATAGAATTCTAGGTTGAAAATAATTTCCTCTCAGAGTTTTGAGAATATTGTTCATTGTCACTGGCATTCACTATTACTCACAAAAGGGACAGTTTGATGCCCTTTATTTGACATTGCACCTGATTTTCTTTCCCCCTGGACAGTTTCCTCTTCATTCTTGGAATTCTGAATTTCACAACATTCATCCAGGTGTGGGTTCAGGCTCACTTGTTACTCAAGGTGTGTGGAAACATTTTTAATCTGGAGAGTGCTATCTTTTAGTCTTTGGAAAATTCTCCTGAATATGTTGTGTGATAGTTTCCTCCCCTCTGTTTTTCTCCATTCACTTTTTGAAATGCCTTTTAATTGGATCTTGGATTTCTTGGACTAATTCTATGTGCCCATTTTCTATTATCTCGACTTTGTCTTCTCTTTCAGTTCTCATTTTTGGGAGGTTTCCTAATTTTTCTTCCACTATTTCTATTAATTTATCATTTTTTAAATCTCTAAAAGTTTCATTTTTCTCTATGTTAGTTACTTATGGCATCCTGCTCTTGCTTTATGAATACAATAACCTCTCTAATAAGTACACAAATTGGAGGATTCAAATTATTCCTGAATATCCCATATATTATTGCCTATTTATTTATCCTGGTCTTTTTTTTTTATATAATGATGGAGGTTTTATGTTGGTGATCCTTTGCTGATATTTAAATTTTAGGCTTGGGCACAAAAGACCTGGTGTTGAGTGCTGTGTGGACAAATGGGGTTTGTGAATTGGTGGGGTTTGCTTTAGGGTGATAGGTGGTGACAGATTATTTTTATGGGGGGATTTCTCTATATTAGAATGTATACTTCTTTATTCTATAGTGGTCAGACACTTTAGGGTGACATTCCTGATTTTTATGCCTGGAGGTATTTCCCTGGTTGGAAATTAAAGTATGTGGAATTGACTTCTTCTTTCAGTAACTTTCAGTTTTTCCTTGTTTTCCTCCCCAGAGTTCCCCCCAGGCCCCCTGGTTGTACTGCTTCTTGGATGCTGTCCTTGGCTCTGATCTTTCTAGGTGCTGAACCTCTGGAGTTCCAGAGGGAACACTGTCCCCCTGAACATAATGGCGTCATATGCTCATTCTAATGTGCACTTTCTCTGTCCTGCTCCATGAGTCCATCTTCCCTGCAGCTTCTCACCTCTGTAAATTTGTGGAACTTTCATCGCCCTTTGCTTTTCTGTATCGTTGTTGGTTTATAATCCCTTCATTACTTTACTGTCATTTAAGTTCTTGTAAATGAGGTCTTGAAGGAAGAAGGTGCCATCTAAGAAGGTGCTTCTGTTTTTGAGGAAATCCTTAATCTTTCTTTAAAATGCCCATGGCATCCGAACATACTGAGGGTGGTATTGCCCGATTTGCACTAGCTGCTTCCATGCAAACACTGTTTCATTCTAACTTGGTAAAGGTGGAGAAAATCTCTGAAACTTTATATAGCAAAAACAGTTCATGTAATATCTATGTGTCTTTGTATCTGTCTGTCTATGGTTCTATAGCAAAACCACTTCTATTGGCTATGAGAAGGGAAGTGGTTCAAATGGGCAAAGCCTCTTAATGGAGTTTCATAGAGAAGGTAAATATGGTCACCTTTGGAATGGATAGGAGGAGTTTCTGTTGTTCTTTTTAATCAGCAAAGAGTTAAAAAGAATTTAAATGTAAATTTTAGGCTGGTAGGTGTTTTCCAAGTCATTAGGCCTCATATCTTTTTATTATTTTAAAACACATCTATGGGCCAACTGAGATCTATCTTTATTCAAGCATGTAAATAGATTGTTTGATAAAGTACGTATTTTTTTTATACAGGGTTCGAGGCAAATACTGCAAAAATAATATGTAAAATGAGGGAATTAACTAAACTGCCAGCACATGCTTATAGCACTTCTTACTTTATTATTGCAGCAGTTACCTTAGTGATTTACACCTGCTTAACCACAGCTCTTTCTTCTCGTGGGATAGAGACTACCTAAGTTTAAGTTTAGACCTTAGCCTAGGAGGCATCTCTAAGCTTTCAGAGACCTTGTAAACACCTTAAATTTTTGTCTGTAGCATTTCAGTAATTTTCATGTAGAGCATTTTACTTCCAAGGAAAGCCAATCGGCCAACCGCTCTTACAGGCTTTTCTCTGCCTCTCTTCTAATTGGTCAGTAGACAGTGGTGACATTCAGCAAGCATTTCTGGGTGCTTGCGTGTGTTGGGACATTAGTGCACTAGCCTCGTGTTGGGACTTTGATGAAAATGGCTGTGAAATATGGAAATGTGGGAACCGTTGTAATATCTGTGGGCACTTGATCTGAACATCGCAGATGGAGAATAAATACAGGTCTGTATTTATTCTGAATGTGAATAGGACCTAATGAAATTAAGTTAGAGGAGTTTCATTTGACTCATTAAAAATCTGTTAGATAGTAGCATGGTTTATTTTTATTAGTTTTTAAAACAAACGCGTAACACTTGCTATGTGTCAGGCAGTATGCAACATCTCAGTGAACCATCACCATTTGAAAAAGGCATTATGATCGACAGTTTACAAATGCGGAAACCGAGGCTCTGAGGGGCTGTGGAATGCTTCTGTGGGTAACACGAGGCAGAGCTGCATGTGAGTACGTCTGATGTAAGAGCCCAGAGTCTTGCTTGCCTCACTCTGTTTCTGTCTGCACCCTTTGTTTGACTTGTTCTTTTGCTTGGAACATCTTCTTTTACTTACTGAAATTCAATTTCTTTTTTAAGTCCTAACGTAAATACCGGACAACAGAATGTCTGCATACATAGTAGAATCTCAATCTATATTATCTTCCTGCCCTTAATTTTCCATGAGAGCTTTCCAGCTCCCAGCTTGGTTTGAGCCTTTCGCTACTGAGTTCCCGGTCCACTTAGTTTTTACTTCCTTCTGTTTCATTGTCTATGTGCCTATTTGTGTACTGCATTAGAATGCAAGCCGTCTGAGGTCAACAGATATGGTTGATTTTCTTTCTGTTTAATCCCTAAGGGGCAGCACAATGTCTTCCACATATTTGACTCTGTGATGGTGAGATTTGAATAAGTTCATGTTAAGGAAGAACTGGACCCTCCTGAGTGTGGGTTTGAGTTTTATGCCACTAGGATTCACAGGGGTCTAGTTGTATAGATGTAATTTCGGCCTATTATTTTGTTTGTTTGTTTAATCACTCAGTTTTCTGAAAAGATAGAAGACTCCATAAAAGCTCTAAGACTGCTCAGAAAAAAACCAAACAGAATGTTTACTAGATTCCAAGACACTTGAAGGCAGGGAACATTTGTCAAAATGCTCCACTTGGTGGCTATGCATTGCCTGGCACACGCAATTTGGAGAACAGTATTTGAAAGTATGGTGACTGGTAAACCACGGGCAAGGATGTGCCCAAGAACGAGGCTGAACTGTGCAGTACAGAGCATCCCCTGAAATAAATTCCACCTTGCTGACCCTTCTTGATAGCCTGGAATTCCTAAGAGATTTTAATTTGGATTCTTTTTTTTTCTTTTTTAAATGTTTGTGTGAATTCTCTCCCGGCTTCCGTTCTCATTTCCTACAGCAATTTCCATTCTTATCCTTTGCTGTAATTGCTGGGTATTAAAAGACTGTGTGAATGTGTTATGAAACAAAGTTGTATTGTATGAATATTCTTATCCTAGGGATTTTCTTTTCTGTGATGCTGTGAGAAATCTCCTTTTTACTCCTGTCATGTCTCTAAAGGGATTTTTCACAGCTAATTTGGGATAATAAAGGCCTTCTTATTGCAATACAGCTATTCTTTTTAGGAATATACATATTTTGGTAGCTTCTATTTAAACATGCCTAAACTGAATAAAATCTCCCACAGGCTGGTTTTTAAGGCATTAGTGCATCTGTACACCTCTTCACAGTTCTGCCCACCCTCCGCACATTTCCTGAGCGACCCCAGGACTCAGCCTTGACTTCTGTGGCTCAAAACAGTTCCTCAGGTGCTTTCTGCTTTGCTCAGCGTGGTACAAATTAAATACTGAAAAACTAGAGATAAAAACATTGTCATGGTGAATATGAAGCTGTTTGGTCTGAAGGTAGTCTTTTCGACTGAAAGTGAAATAGGCGGTGGAAAATGGAAGGTTAATCATCAGGGTTTTACTTTGATAATGCTTTGCTTGGCCATTTGAATTAAACATCCATTAAGTGCATGAATCATGCTTTGTTGATCTGCTAGACCCTAAGAAATGTATTGACAGGCTGACTTCTTATCTTTGTTTCATCCGTAAAGGAAGCAAGTGTACTTAGTGGGAAGTGTATTTTTCCTTTCCCTTTTGACCTGCTGGTGCGTCTTTCCCTGTCCTGGAGAACACCCCACTCCCGGGGAGCTCCCTACCTTCTCAGGTCACTGACCTTTTAAAGGAAATGACTTTTCCTTATGTGACAATCAATTTTGTGTCAATTTGGTTAGACTTTGGTGTCCACCTGGTTGGTCAAAAACTAGTCCAGATATTGTTGTGAAAGTGCTTTGCAGATGTGATTAACCATCTATGATCAGTTGACTTTAAGTAAATACTAGCCTTGATAAGGTGGGTGGGCCTCATACTATCAGTTGAAGGCCTTAAGAGCAAAAACTGAGGTTTCCTGGAAAAGAAGGAATGCTTGCTTCAATACCAGCACATCAAGTCCTGCCTGAGTTTCCAGTTTTTGGGTTGCTCTACAAATTTTTGACTTGTCTCATAATTATGTGATTGCATGAGCCAATTCTTTAAACCAAATGTATTGCTCTTCCTCCCTCCCTCCCTCTCTCTCTGAATATCTTTAAATCTATACCTCCTATTTGTTCTGTTCCCCTGGAGTACACTGATAGACCATGTTTCCAGTGTCTAAACACACAGCCACATTTGCTGTGATAATGCAGGAGGGAAATGCTCCTCATTCATTTTGGATATAGTTGTTATGAAAGAATAGTTATTAAAACGGAATCACTGGTGTATTCACTGCCCAAGTGGGTCACAAAACTTCTTCCACTGGCTGCTTCCCTGTGTACCCGGCCCGGCCCCGCCACTTACTCCTCAGTGACTGTGCTGAGGGCCGACCACACGCACAGCACTCTCTTTCTATTTCCTGTTCCCTTTTTCTTGGCTAAGCTACGGAGACCAGAGGATAGGTGATCTTACAGTTAGCAGGTGAGGAAGGGAGTTATGAGAACCGTTGCTATTTTCTTGCTGCTTCTCTATTTTTCCCGTACCAGGGTTGCTGAACTCAGTGGTTGTGCAGAGCGCAAGTTCACAAAGCACAGGGACATGTTCTTTAACATCTTTCCTTTTCAATGAATATTTTCTGAAGTAAAAATAAAATAGGAACTTTGAAGAATTTATAAGGATACATTACAGCTCACAGAACTTGAAGTCTTGAGTGGGGTACTTCATGAGACTTTAGCTGGGATGCATCTGACTTGCTGGGGGGGCTTTCTGTGCAGCTGCACAAAAAGGATCGGGGCCACCACATGGCTGCAACTGTGGGTGACGATGGGGTTCAGAGGTGGGGTTAGTGGTGGTCCAGTGGGGACCCTCAGATTGAAAAGGGGGTTCCTGGAAGGAGTCTGGCTCTGAGGACCTGGCGCTCCTCCTGGAACAGAGGAAGGCAGAGCCCAAGTGGTCTCAGATGCACCAACATGGACGCCCCTCTCCTGATGGGAGAACTGATGCTCATCGGCTTTTCCACTGAACCTCAAAGGAAATTTGGGATAAAATGGCTTTGCTTTAAAAATAAAATTAATGAAAAACAGGATTGTATTTTAGCTTCTCTGGTGTTCACCTAATCTACAAAGTGAAAGAGACTTTCAGCAAGGGCTGTCACTGTGCATGCCTCATTGCCATGTCACCTTGTCCTCACCTTCCTGGCAGCTGTGCACACTTCTCAGCTGTAAACTTCCTTCACCATCTTTTTCTCGAAACTTCCCTTTACTTGCCTGCATTTCCCTAGCAACTGTGTGATTGAATGAATCTTTTCAATTCCTGTCTGGAGAATGGGAGGTGAAATGCATGTCTTATTTCCCCTCTTCCTGAAGCTTTTGCAATTTCTATTGAGTTGAATGAAAATCAATGTGGCTGAGATCATTTAATAAATGGGCTATCTTCCTGGACCTGGTAGCCCCACCCTTCACTCAGTATGACCTTAGACAAACTAATCACTCAGTTTTCTTATCTGTGAAACAGGAAAAATGTCTATGATGAAGATTGACTGGGAGAACAGATATAAAAAGAGTAGATGTTTAATTACTGGACACTGTTATTTTTATTTATCAAAGACCATTTGTTTGTTTTCCAGATTGCAAAACACACTCACCTTATATCTGTTCCAAAGAATTTGTACCTATTCCTTTTCTTCCTTTCCTTTTCTTTTCCCTTCGGTTTCATGCGATATAGAGGTGATAGAAAGCTAGAGTTGTTCTAATCTTGTTAAATTATTTAGTCTAGGAGGAAACATCCTTTGGAACTTTAAATAAAATTAAATTTAAGAGTCATTACCATTTGTGAGTGTCACCATGGAGACAAAAATGCCTGGTCACCATGGCGACCTTTATCAACTCTTCCCATCTGAAATTATTAGCATAGAAAATAAGATATGGCTGCTGCTATGAAAAGATGGAGTATAAATAACTTGGACTATCCTGATGACAATGCCTGCTGAATTTGGTATCATGGTGTAGTTCTAAAAGTGTTATTAAATGGTCAGCTGACACTGCTAGATTGTCACATAGCTGGCTTTTGGCTTTGCCCTTTTGCTTCTGAACTGGCAGGACGTTCTTGGATGGGGTAATTCCTTGTTTCCTCTTTTTAGTCTCTTGCCTCATTCAAGGCAACTTTACTCTGTCTTTGCTATGTATGGCTGCCTTTGGTGCTACCTATTACTTCCTTGAAGGACACTCTATGAATTCTGATGTTTTTGTAAAAAAAAAAAAAAGGTATCAAATGACTTTATAACAACTCCCATATATAGTAATAGGAGTCAGAGTAGTAATTTTATTTTAGGTAACTGTTTTTGAAAAGAGATGACCCTTCTTCTATAACATGTTAAGATGCATCTTACAACCTACCATAAATTATGTATCTAAATGAATCTGTATGTAGAAATAAATGATTCCCGAATGTGTGATAGGCCATCAGGTTATCCAAGGGGTATAGATAATGTCTGCAGTATATATATATATATTAAAATGGAAGCACCCAAATTCATCAACTCTTAGATTTCCTAGAGCCAGATGTTCTCCTGGGGATAGCGGTGGCCTCCTTCAGACTCAGGGAGACTTAGTTGTGTTGACGGCAGTGGTCCAGGGGGGGAGCGGGCATGGCGACCAGTGTCAGAGGAGGAGATGAGAGGGACTGGGGGCCAGGGGCATGCAGGATGGTGCACATTGGGAGAAAGTGCGGAGGAACATAATTTGTTTTCAGATTTTCCTTGGTTTCAGAATAATACCCAAATTTTGAGTTAGATGGGAACCTTGGAACACTCTTAAGTAAAAATACTTTGCAGGTTGAAAATTTCATAACAGAATGGGCATCTCTTCAAGTACATCTTTTTATGCATTGCTCAGAAGCTGCTGTGTTTGAATGGAAAAATGAAGTTCTGGGTTATTGGTCTAGTGAGAAAATGACTTCCAAGAACCCAGTATTCCCTGAAGGAAAGAACATAACTCTTTCTCTTTGTGGCATCCCCCAAAGGTAACGGCAGACTTTCCCACATGGCACGCTGAGCAGATTTCTGGAGTTCTTCTGGTGGATGTAATATCTAGTTTGCTGAATTGAATGCCTTCTGAAAATTCAAGGACTTGGGATTTGGGGCTGAACCTGGCCCTTGGGGCATGGAGATTGTTTTCTTTGGGCGAGATGTTGACCTCTACTTCTAAGAAAAACATCTTTGAAAAACTCTTCAGACATCGAAATAGCTCTACAAAATAACATTTTGCTGCTTTAAAATATAAACTAACCAGAAACACATGATTTCAGTTTCCCATGAATCACAGAGGGTTTTGCCTAAGAGAAAAATGCATGGCAAAACACATCATGGATAAACAGTTTAATCTGGTTGCACAAGTAGGTCAAGGATTAGGGAAGGTGACATACAGATTTGCATTCAGGTGGAGCGGAAAGGGGCCTATTAGCATCGGCTCCACCTGGTAGAAGGCAGGGCGCCAGGAACCTTGTGTTAAGGTGAGAGAGTGGCCCTAGGTTTCTTTGTCCTTCAGTGGAAGCCTGAGCTGTCTAACGTGAGCCTCATTTGGATTACTGTTAGAGAAAATAAGATCCAGTTATTAAAAATTCCAATTATGGAATTTATTATGGAAATGAATTTTTACAGCACTTCAAATAATCTGGCTTGCTTGTTAACCCTTTGCTCACTCATTGTCACCTGATGAATGGGTTGATAAGAGAGATTTGCCATCAGCATATGTAAGGAGAGCTTCTGAACTGCATAAAGATATGGGAAGACACTACGAGGATTTAAAAAAATCCTCTATTTGATGTCCTTGGCATTGTATCATGAATTATGTGCAAAGGAAGTTTTTTCTCGAGACTGTCCTTGATGAAGTGATCACATCATGTAAATTAATAGAACCCAAATGAATTTGGCTTTATTCTATTTTGAAAAACACTCACTTGACATGCATTTAGGGTGTGAGATTTGTTGGGTATTTCTTGACTCCTAGGTAAGAGCTCTTTTAAGAAGCTGGTGGGTAAAAGAATGATGGATAAAGTGTTGGCATCTTTTATATGTCATGCATTGTGCTTTTAAATATATCCTCTTTTAAGATACAGAAGTCCTTTAAGACGGCTTATTATCTTGATTTTATAGGCTAAGAAACAGAGACATTAAACCAAGATCAACAGTGACTATCATTTTCTCCATTTGGAGTCGAGCAATATCATCCAGCATCGGAAAATGTTTTGGCTGGATCGATTTGTAGTTCATCAGATGCGCAAGATTCTCTTACTCTCTTCTGTAAGGCTGACAGCTTGGATGGGAATGGGCGATGCATAAATTAGAAGCCCAAAGACCAATCCTCTCTTTTAATTAAAAAATAAAAAATGCAGAGAAACCTGGCAACTTAAAAAATAATTCCTTCAGCACACCAGTCCTGGTGCTGGTGAAAATTATGAAGCGTATCAGGAAGGCTGGCTTCTAATCCAGCCACCACCGTGCAGCCGCACGAAGCCCATTTGCTTGTTTATAAAATAAGGGAGTCCACCTAATGGTGCCTCCAGTGACCATAAAATAAGTAACATCACAATAACAACAACAAAAATCACAACAAAAGAAGTAAAGCAATGCAATTAATAAAAACGGAAAGGACAGAATTTTCTGTACGATCTGATACTTAGGGATGAGCATTTACGAGGATAAATATTCCTATGATGTCGGAACTGTTAGTGCACAGATGGTAGGTACCCTGAGCGGACAAAACTTTCTTTTTCCATGTCGTACCCCTCAGAGCAAGCTGGCCCCGTCGTCCTTCTGGGGCCCGGCGGTGAGCCTGGTGGGTGGGGTCGTTAGGGGAAAGGGCGAAACCGCAGTTCCACGGTGCTGCTCGGGGCCTTGGGACTGTCACCGCGCGGGCTGCATCGCATGGGGAAAAGGATACTTCATGGGGCTCGTCTTTTTACAACTTTGAAATACTTGAGTTTTAATCCTTTTTTTATTTTTTATTTACAATTTATTTTGGTATCATTAACCTACAATTGAGTTTTAATACTTTTTAAATGTGGAGTTTGGGTTCTTCAGTCTACCTTTGTCAGTTTTTTTTTTTTCCAGAGTAACCAGTGCTGTCAAATTGTCTAAGAAAAACGTAATTTGGAAGGAACTCTTTTCACGACTCACATTATTTTTCAAAGCCTAGATTCAGACCTGGGTCTTCTGTACTGGTTCCAAAACGCAGCGGCCAGGAGGAAGCAGAAAGCAGTGGTTTCTGGGTGGGGGTCACATGCTGGGGTCTTTTGGCCGTGCTGCTCTCAGCATCTGTGACCAATTTTTTTTTATCTAATATTTTAGAGGGCTTTGGTGCCCTGAAGGGGTGCAGACTTGTGGAGAGGACTTTCCTTTATCTTGCCAATCTCAATCTCTTTTTCCAAGCTAAATATTTAGGGAGTCCTGTCATAAATGTCATAGTTAATTCAGTGTCCCAAAGATGAAGCTTTTTAGTCTCTCCTCCTGCCACTCTCTCTCTCCCCTTCTCTCCCCATGTCCACCCCCTACAAAGCAGGTACCTTCCCAGGGGGTTTCTCTCAGGTCACAGTGTACAGTGAGCTCCTTCCAGTGCCTCTCTGCTGAAATGTCCTCTCTTCGCAGTCTGCTCGTTTGCGCTGGAGGCATCCCGCCTTGAGAGAGTGTAAGTTATTTTATTCCAAAAGCACGGCTGGCATGTGGCACATTTGGCATTGGAGTAAAGGGGCTGAACAAAGCAGATGCATGATCTACGGGGACACTGGACGTACGGTTATAGTCATGGTGGCCTTTGGGGTGCGGAGGACAGGAGACACCCCAGGCCTGACCAGGGGAGGATTTTCTGAGGAAGAGATGATTATCTGAGAGCAAAGAAGCTGTTCGGGTGGGGGCAGAGGCAGTTTGGAGGCTCTGGGGTAGTGGAGAGAGGGATGGTTGTCTACCTGGGGGACATGAAGACAGCTGGAGCAGAGAGCGTGAACGGGACAGAGCCCCTGAGGAGGCAGGCACCAGGCCCAGACTCAGACATGAGCAGCTGCTATCCTCCTGTCAGGGGGTCAGCTCCTGAGGGCAGCAGCCGCCAGTATATGCTTGTAAACAAGTGAGCTTTATCTAGGAAGTTTAACCAATAGCATGGAGCAATTAGCTTCCAAAGGCAGTTCCAACCCAGGTACCAGGAAATTCTGAGTTCCATGTAGTGACTCTAGTCTGTGCACCTGAGACGAAGCTTTTTAGTCTCTCCTCCCCTGGTGGAGAAGGACAGTCACTTGTGTGTGGGCTCAGTCTCAAGGTTTGGAAAGGACCTCAGAAGTCATTCTGGACCTCTTGCCACTTGATTGTAGTATTATAATTTAGCATTTTGGTGGAAGGAGGCACTTGTAGAAAATTACAGATGAGGGCATTGAGGACAACTGTCCATCAGAGAGAAAGTCATGGAAAATTCCCGACTCTTGTTTCTTCTCCCTAATCTCTTTCATATCCCAAAACACCAATATCTTATAAATTGTTAGGGGAGAAAGCCACACATCAGAGAGACTCTCATGGAATAGATTCTCTACCTACCTATGAATCTACCTATTATCTGTCTATCTATCTATAGCTATCTATCATCTATCATCTATCTATCTATCATCTATCATCTATCATCTATCATCTATCTATCTATCTATCAATCTATCTATCTATATCTATCTATCTATCTATCTATCTATCTATCTATCTATCAATCTATCTATCTATCTATCTATCTATCATCTATCTATCTATCTATCATCTATCATCTGTCTATCTATCATCTATCTATCTATATCTATCTATCTATCTATCTATCATCTATCTATCTATCATCTATCTATCTATCATCTATCTATCTATCATCTATCTATCTATCTATCTATCTATCTATCTATCTATCTATCTATCTCTATCTATCTATCTATCTATCTCTATCTCTATCTATCTATGTATCTATGTATCTATGTATCTATCTATCAATCATCTATCTTTCTATCTATCTATCATTTTCTATCTATCTATCTATCTATCTATCTATCTATCTATCTATCTATCATCTATCTATCTATCTATCTTTCTATCTATTCATCTGTCTATACCTATCATCTCTATCCATCTATCATCTCTATCTGTCTGTCTGTCTATCTATCTAAACTGTCATCATCTATCTATGAAAGAGGACTAAAAGACCAGTGTGGGAGTCTAGCAAATTTTAGGTACAGCTAGTGAGAGTCTAGGAAAATAGTTTTCTGAAAGGATCTTTCAAGTTAATCTGCTAGAGTGTTTGAATACTTCTCTTTAAATTTAATCCTTTTGCAGATCCCAATAGGAAATGGTCAAAGAATCATACATGGACTGATTTTCCCACAATCACTCACATATCTAACATACATGTTTAGAGTCACATTCTGCATGGTGTATTAGGTTTCTAACATACATGTGTATATAGATATGTATATATCACAAATTGCATTAATCAAGACAATAAGAATTTCTTTTTCAAATTACATTTGATTATAAATATTTAAACCATACAGCGAAGTGCAAGCAGAAACACAACATTTGCCATATCTTTTTTTAAGGGAAATATGAATAGTGGTATGGTTGAATGCCCACCACAGTCCTGGCTTACCCCTCTAATGTCTCACCTTTCCTACAGAGGTAATCAGTATCCTGAAGTAGGTGTTCTGTACTTCACTGTTTTAACACCATTACAAAGCAAACGCCACATTCCTCTTTTCATCTCTACTATACAAGTATGCACAAAATTAAACTCACATATATGGTATTATTTTGGGTATTTAAAAAATTACACAATATCTTATTGCACGGTTTGTATGTTTTGCACTGTTTCTGTGTCTCATAATTATGTTTTGGAGACCTATTCATGTAGATTCATGTAGGTCTGGTTAACTCATTTGAAATGTTCTTCATTATGACAATCTGTGAACATGTCAGGATTTATTTATCCAGTCCCAGTTGATTAGAAATGCATCAAGGTGTATTTAAGGTGTTTCGAATATTTTCTCCTCTAAAATGTTGATAAAGAACATCTTCTTGTGCATGTGTCTGGAACTTCTTTGGGGTTTAGAAGTGGAATTGCTGGGACTTAGATAATGGCATCTTTAACTTTATTAGCATTGCCAAATTGCTGTCAAGTGTGGCTGTTACCAGTTGATGCCCCCATCAACCCGTAAACAGGGTGCAGCGTTCTCACCACTCCCTATTCTAGCCCTCGTTTGTTATTTTCAGACTTCGGATATTTGCTTATCTAATAAGTGTGAAATTGTCTTTTGCTTTATTTTCCATTTTCCTGATTATAGGGAGGTGGAGCCTATTTTTGTATATTTCTTGATACTTTAGATTTCCTTTTTTGTGTATTACCTGTGGACTTCTTTTGCTGATTTTAATTTTCTCTTTTGACTTTTTCTTATGTGCTTATTGTATTTATATATTTTGGATCCTAAACTTTTCTGGGCAATCTGTCTTGTAAGTATTTTCACTCAGTGTGATTTTCTAATAGGAGACAGGCAAAACTGAGGATGTGGAGACCTGATTTTGGTCCATCAGGAGAGCTAAGTTTTTATTCTAGTTTTCTTACCAACTTGCTATTTGACCTTGGACAGGTCATTTAATTTTCCTGGACCTTAGCATTCTGAGCTTTAAAGTGGCATAATATGATTCCAGAATCTCCAAGTCTTTTCTAGATGTACAATCCTATTAGAGTTAAACAAAATTAATTGGAGGGAAAGTTCTATCGAAATTAGGGGGAAAGTCTGAATGCTAGAATACTGAAAACAGACTGAACTTTTGCTGCTTTAAGAACACAGATAACTAGGCTTACGTGAATAAAGTTGGCTAACACTTGAATAACATTTTAGTTTTCAAAAATACTTCCATATACATGATTTGTTTCATAAATTTGACTTGTAGCATTTTGTTTTAGTAGTCAAACGTGATTTCTTATTTTAGAATTAAAAACGTCATTACATTTAAATTCCGAGGGGAGTCGGCGGTGGGATGCGGGTGGGGCAGGCACCATATCTGTTTTCTCTGTTGCAGAACATAGCACCTTAAATGGTGGCCACACACAGAAGACTCTCAAGATGAACCACTTGTTGAAGGCCTGAAAGATTGGTGATCACTTTACGTGTCATATCATCAATAACCTGACACTTACCTATCTGGGTAGCACTTCAGAATGTTTGACATTTCCCCTCTTAGGGGTTTTTATACTCTCTCCCAATCATGTTTGCCCCATTGATAAAATACAATTTTGGTTTTCTTTAAGCGGTTATAAACTTTGTACCAGTAGAGTCTAAATTAATGAATTTTAGGGTGATTCAAGCTGAGAACTGTTTTAATTCGTTGGTACTTTTATATTCTCTAAAGGGCATAAAAATTATCATAATGATCAACAGAACCATTTATTTTCTCATGGCTTCAAAAAACAACTAGTCACACACACATACTCTGGCTTTTAAATGAGGATATCCATCTCGTCTCATGGCTGGAGTCATGCTTCATTTTAGGAAAATGAACTTGAGTTTGTTTCATCTCCTCATGGCTACTGTGGTTTTTCATTGGAGTGGAAGTTGGTGGTCACCTTGACCATCAAGTCTCTTAGTTCACGCAGCCGCACCGCTAAGGCTAGCTAGCCTTCCCCAGGACCAGGGTTTGTCAAACATGCTCAGTTTTCTATTTCAGTGTATGGGAACCTAGGATTGTCCCTTTGGTGGGGCCTTCAGCTAATAAGTTCTGTTATTCTTTTGCAGGGATTTGAGTGGAGTGGATGGCAGAGCTTTATCTCATCCCTAAATTATGTTTTATTCATGTAACTGTTGCATGACCGTGTGCTTCGTTCTGCCTTGCCGCCGTGAGGTCACGCCTGCATGTAAAGCGCAGCCTCTCCCAGCAGCTTGGTGGGCCCCACAAACAGGGCGCTGCTCAATCATCACTGAACTTACTTCTTCATTGCTAAGTCACAGAACTCATTTTTTTTTTCCCCTAGAAAGGAAGGAAAGCTGTTTTTTCTTCCCCACTTCTGGATTCTCTCTCCTTGGACATTTGCCATGAGAGAAGACCGCTGGTAGTATTGAGGACATGTGCTACTTGGTATTGGAAGAGGTACTGCCAGGGTTTCTTCCCAAATAGCCAGGATGGAGTCAGCTGGAGTCAGGGACAAGTCCCGGTCAGAATGGGCACAATGAAGTAGCGAACCGAAGGAACCACACCCCCTCAGGAGGCAGGGAGACGATGGCTTTATTCTGAGGTCAAGTCAATAGAGCAATTTGGAAACACTCAGGGATAGGAGAGCAGACAGAGGGTGGCAGAGAAAGCCTTTTGTTGAGTCTCCTAGGTAGACTGGGGTAGGGCAGGGGCCTGGGACCCTGCGTTCCTGGCTGCAACTGTTGTGACTCGCTGGGGACTTTGTGCAATGTCATCCTCTTTGGTTCTTTAGGGAGTCCCGAGTCATGGTTTCCGGCAGCAGCGCCCGACCCGCACATAGCAGAGAACACAGCGCTACAAACAGGCCTTCCCTTCCTTCTCCTTTCTGTTCCCCACCCCTGACTACCCAGTCACCGTGGGGAGGGCCAGCAGAGACATCACTTTATAGATTGGTAAAGAAACCATGTTGCTTTGCATTGTAAAGGCACCAATGCATTTAAAAAAAATCATAATCCACTATGGCCACATTATTATAATTCCAAGCACATTTCAGGAAGTCTTCTGTATAGAAAATATTTTCCTATAATTGCTGAGGGAATATTTGACATTGGTTAGAAATACAAGGGGCCCAGCTCTGAAGGGCAATTTCTAAGATTTATAAAAAGGTAAACTGAATGGGGAAATAACCATGGCATTTCATGCAAATCATTGGCTGCATGTAATTTCATGACTTTTCTCTTGTTTCATGTCGAAGGTACTAACAGAAATGGATTGGCTGAGAGCAGGGCATGTGGAGGGACAGAGCGAGCCCTTGCCTTCCTTACGTTATAAGTAGTTGGCTGGCTTTTTTACTAGAGAGAGTATCGGGGACTAGAGAGAAGCATCTGCATGTGTCCTGTGCACAGCTGGCCAGGCTCGCCGAGGGGCTTGCACTGTCAGCGACCGTGGCTCAGGGTGAGCTGGGTCTCACTGAGGCAGGGCAGAGGACCAGGTTGGATGAGTATGATTCCCAGCATTCCACTGGGTTCCCTTCCCTCTCAGCCCTGCCTCTGTCATCACATCCACGACTTCATGCCCGCTGAGAAGCCCTCCCAATACTGGGCTTACCTTCTGCTTGTCCCCCACTCTGCTCCACTGTACACCATGCACCAAGCTTCAGCTCCTTCAGAGATCTCAACCACAGACTTGTTAAAGCAGAACTCACTATCTCCCTGTCAGCCAGTCCTGCTCATTTCAGTCTGTTAATTTGCAACATCAGTTCATCTGCCTCCGTCCTCTGCTGCACCTCTCTCACCTCATCAGTTACGAAAGCCGATCTGTGTTTCATGGATGATCTCACCCAGCTCTGTGCTCCCACACATCTCCTCTGTCCAGGGCTGGGTCATACCCTCTTGTGATGCCCACCTGGACCACAGCAGTGCCTTCCTACCAGCCTGTCTCCTGGGCTCCCTTCTCTGTATCTTGCACACAGACACCTGCCCACTCACTCTTCACTTCGCTTGGATCATGGAATTCCTCTAATCAAACAGTCTTCACTGGCTCCCTACTGCCCAGTGAATCAAGTGCCCTCTTCTTAACACATCTGCGCATAAAGTTCTGTGATTGTCCCAAGTTACTCTTGCAGGTTAACCTATAGCCAACTGTAGTGCTCTAGGCCCTTCAGTCTCCAGGTCTCTGCATGTATTTCCTTCCCCGGATGGTCCCTTCTCCTTGACTCAATCCATTGTTGAAATCCTATTCATCCTTTGGGATTTAGATAAAAGAATATTGCTTCACAGAACCTACTTTTGCCATCCTGAAACTCTGAAAATGACCCCTTATCTTCTGATTGAAACTTTATAGCCCTGTGACAAACTTAATCACATTTGCTCTGGATCATATTTTTGTGGAGTTGTGTCTTGTTTACCCCACCAGATTATAATCACTTGAGGGCTCATACGGTCATTCAGTCTGTGATTCCCACTGCATGTAATCGCCCTACGGATGGGAAGCAATCATATTAAAGGATTGGAGGCCTGAGTGAAAGAATTCAAGAAGTGAAATTCCAACTTGTACCTTTAAAAACATAATTTTGGTAAAAATTACCTTATAGGTATGTTCTATTTAAATATAGCAACTATATTAGTACTAGTTATTAAGTTTCTCTATTTAAACAGTTTCATTTATGAGGAAAAAATAAGGAAAATTAATTCTTTTCACTTCTTATTAGCTATGCCCAAGAGACACTGGGCATTTTTGGTCACAATTGCTGTTACTCAAAACATTTTTATAAATGCCTCCAGAGTCAGGTTATGAGTCATACAAAAGAGTTTAATTACCTTTTAACTAAGTCTAATTTTTAACAACAACAAAAAATGGTACCTTCATTTTGATTTCACATTTTGTTGCTCATAGTTGCGTAGTTTGAGCCACTTTTGCTGCTGCTGAAGATGCAAACTTGTGAGTTGCAGGCTGTGATGGGAGATCTGGAGGGGAGTGGGTGCAGGTGGTGGGCCGTGGCAGCATGGGTGTGATACAAGTGCAGTGTCCCAAGGGTGTGGCCGGAGGGCACATGCTTATTCAGGGCAGAACTTCCACACAGTTCCTCGACAGGTCACCTCAGCTCACCCTCACGTCACTTACCAAGGAAAAGTGTGTTGTGAGTTAAGGCCCAGCGGGTTTGATTTTCTATTTACCAGCAAGGATGATTCTGAAACTCAAAAGCCAACACAAGCATGACTTCGGTGTTTGCATGTGGCAGAACTCTTGTCGTATCAAAAATAAGCAAGTCAGGAGGGGCCAGGTTATTCTGCAGGAATATACAATCCCATGTTGCAGTGGCTTGCCACAATAGCCTTTATTTCTATTCGGTTTTGAGGCTGCTTTCTAGAGCAGGGTCCCCTTGGTGGGATGTGGTGCTGGCTGTGCTGGCTGATCTGATCTGTGGCTCCAGCATTTCAGCAGAAGCCCCCACTGTCCCTGCACCAGGGAAGGGAGGGCAAGAGCCAGCCTCAAGGTAAGGTGGGTTGTTTGGCTAGAACGGATCCCACAGCTGGCTTAACTTTAAAGGGCTGGAGGAAGGATCTTCTCTGTGCCTCAGAGGAGAGGAGAATGAATGGTGGGCACTGATGATTTCTACCACATGTGGTCAACTGTGTACCAATGGTCACTTACATTTTTCAGGTCCGTGAACACCTGCTGAGCCAATTTGTTAGTCTTAGCACTTATAGGCAATTGGAGTAGAATAAAATGTAGTTCTCAGTCTTGAAGAATTTAGTGCTTTCTGCAAAAGCAAGCCACTTGAAAGAACTTAATAGCCTTATACAAGAAGGCTGCAGGAAAAAGGGACCCCACCCAACCTCTCCTGTCCAGATATGCGCTGCTTGCCCTTGTGATTACCTATTGATATGGAGATGGACTACTTCTCTCCACCCCTTGGAAACACACTGATATGGAGATGCACTAAAGCCAGGTGAGAGATTCTGGAAATACTGCAATTTTACCCACAGAGGTAAGAGCGGGTGTTCCGGGGGAAAATGGTTATGAGCAAGTGTGTGTGGAGTTGAGCATGGTGGTCATCACTGAGAGAGTGGGAGTCCTGGGGCAGAGGGAGCGATTGCTGGAGAGGAAGACCAAGGTCAGCTTTTCTAGAGAAGGTACAGTCTTAGGAGGGAGGGCCTGGGGTCAGAATGCATGGCTTCCTACTCTAGGCCCCGGGTTCCACTTACTTGCCCTGTGACATTGTGCAAATTGATTCACCCTTTTGGGCCCATTTGCTTCTCTGTAAAATGGGTGCGTGGTAAGCACTGTTGTTGCCCCAAGGGTGGTTCTGAGGGTTAGATGAGGTAATAGGTTCTGCACATTTCTGAAGTCCCTGATCCTTAGCACACAAGGCTGGATCCTGTGAGCGCTGTCACTCTCCGTGGGACAGGCCAGTATAGGCAAGTGTGCAAGGTACAGACTGCAGAAGAGACTGGACTGTATTCTATGCAGAAGAGAAAGCCTGGCCTAAAGAATACTTCCTAAAATCTGGTTAAAAATTTGCATTATGAAGGGAATTTCCGCCTTCTCTTTAGAGACTGTTCAACCTCATCCCACCGAATGCCAGTTGAGCAGGCAGAAATCTCAGGGGAACATCCCTCTTGGGAGGGATTAGTTTTCTCCTGTCCATGTCAGTTCCTTGCTTCTTAGCTGGCCACTGCCTCACTAGCCCTCCATCCTGCAGTGCTGTCTCCTAACGCCACATGCTGTTCATGTCACTCTGTGGTCAACACAACGCAACATGATGAGTGGCTCCTGTTAACAAGGAACTTATCAAATGGTTGTATCAAGACTTGGCTCTTCCAAGCCCATTTTTAGAATCTTTTGTTTCAAAGGAATGAGAAAAGTAAAAATAGCCCAAGCAGGCATTTAAAAGGTGTCTTAAATGATTGTTCACTCATTTTTCTTCTTATGTTGTGAATATCTTTAGCTTCTATAGAGGGACAAAGAAAAGAAAAGCAAATTCCTGGAGCCGTGGATTCTATTTATACTCAGTGATACATTATATTTCTATAGAAATAGCTCAGGAAGCTGGAAGAGCCTGTTTTCATGGAAATCCAACTCTTTTTTGTGGTTATTGACTGTCTTTTGTACATTCCAATGTCAGCTAGAGGAGTGTGTCAGAAAGGACATGCATACTCCAAGTGCATCCTCCAGAAGCAGGTGCTTGGCCCCTACACCGAATACCAGACACAACTCCTGCCAACCTGGCTGTCTCTCCTTGTCAGTTTTCTCAGGAAAATGACAGGGCTTAGGTCTTTGACAGATAACTTGCCTGGGAAGCCCAGCCAGCCAGAGATGCATGCTTATCTGTTGATACAGCTTTGAGAAATGACATTTTCTCTGTAGCCCTGAATAATATGTCTGCCATAACAAATGGGGTGTGCCACCCCCTCCTACACCACTGCCTACCTCTGGCCACATTAGTTTGACAGGATTTTAAAGATCACTGCTCTGCTTTCTCATGAAAGTATTCCCCCCCACCCCACCCCCCGTTTATTCAATGATCATGCTTTGGGACAACAAAATATAAAATGTCAACTCACCATATTGAATAGGCACTTTCCTAATTAAAATGGTAGTGAGAGTTCATGTTGGATGGAGGAGGGGAACCAGACATACAACACCCATCTGTCATTGTTTGTGCCTCACTTTCAGGGAGTCATAAAATGCAAGCTGTGCAGACAGAAATGCCACGTGGCCACTCCTCCCGTGGGCAATCAGTGTTCTGTGTCCACGTTAGTTTCCATGGAGCTGTGAGATTTTCAGGGCCTGTGCAGATAACATGGGGTGGTTGACTTGCATGGTCTCTTACATCCTGAAGCAGCAGACATCAGAGCAGCCAGGGACAGCCCCTCTTAGCTCATGCTTTATAGTTCTCTGGTGGTTACAGCTACCGTCCCAGGACTTTTATCCCAAACCCCTCCCTTTGTGGACTAGGAGATGGTGTCCTGCCAGGGGTGGGAGAGCATCTTAAGATAATTCTTGTCCTATGCTCTAGATTTATAACCACCTACTCCTTACCAGGGCTACTGTTTATTGAATGCCTACCATGTGCTGGGGGCTTGGCATCTCTCCTTTCATATCTGCCAAGGTCCTAAGAGGGATAAGAGCCAACAGTGAGTGAATACTTGGCATGGTGAGGACTGTGGACTATTTCACTTTGTGTTTGACGTAACTGTAAGAGGCAAGGACAATACCATTCTTAAATCATTTTAGAGTTGAAAAAACAGGCTCAGTAAGATTAAGCAACTTGAGCAAAGTCACATAGCTAATAAATTAGAAAACTGAGATTAGGACCCAAACTCGAGGAACCCCAAGCCCCAGCCTCCTCCTATGCGTCCCTGTGGTGCAGAGAAAAAAGTAGCGCATCTCCGCCACAGATGGACATTTCCGAGTCCTCTTCTGGAGGGCAGAGGCGCTCCCACAGAGTTTCAGAAATGAGTCACAGTTCAGTAAAAGGATGGAAGTTTGGGGATTTTTCTATGCCTCCGTCGACTTTGCTTAATACATCTTTATGAACACTTTTAGGCCAGTTGACCACTTTCTGTTCATAATGTTAGAATAGAATTATTCATTTTCAATGCACACTGTAATTTATTCATAAGATAATTATCCCAGTTAAGCCAAGAAATACATATGCTTAAACAACATGGCATATTATCCAAGATTTTGCAATTCTTATGCAAAGTGTATATAATTTAGATGATAAAAGTTCCTATCATTTTTACTGATAGAAACATTCAGGCAGAGTGTTCCATTTACTTACACTGAACATACTGAAAACAACTGGGACTGTGAACATATGTAGCGACAGCATTTCCTTTTTTTACTTTTCATGACAATAGGTTTAATCATAGTTAAAATTGATTCAGTAGCTACGTGCCTGTTTCGAGATCCACAACTCTCTTGTTTCATTGCCTTGACCCCAAACATTCATACGGGGGTGGAGAGGTGGGTGTGGGGAGGTGGGGCAGGCGCCACCCATCTGTGGAGCACCTCTTGCTTCTGGCTTGCTCCCCTTCCCACCCAGCCTAAGGTGGGGCTGGTACTCCTTCAGAGGCGAGTCCGAGATCCCATGTTGCCCTGCCTTCTCCTCTAAGCCTCTGCCATGGGGCGGCCCCTGGGTAGGGTGCACACGTCTGGGGCTGGGGCTGCCGTGTGTGGGGGTTGTGTGTCTCTGGAGCAGCCTGGGGTCTGAGCACCAGGCACACCCCATGGAGTGGATGTCTTTCTATTTGTGGAGCACGCACCGCAGCTTCATCGGGAGGGAGCCTGGTGAGAGACCGTTTATGAGGAAGCAAACGAATGGTCCGACTCAGTACCTGTTCCAGATTTCTGTGCGTGACCAGGCTCCATTCCATGCCCAGTGTGAAGCATGCAGCGCCCATTCTCCGTGCTGGCAGTCCACCGCTCATATGTCCCCACCCCTCTTTCTCAGATTCTTTTACTTTTTTATTAAAAAAAATCCTTATATTTTATTCCCTCTCAATCTCATGATGCTTCCTGTACTCATGTGGTTTCCCGCCTTCCCAGAAACTCACTTATTATCTTCTTGCTTCAATTCCCCTTCTTCTACAGAAAACTGCATTTTCTACCCACTTTGCCTCTTCAGAGCAGGACATCCCATTATCAACTTTATTACTGCCAATGACCCCTGGATTTTCATAACTGCCCTTGCAACTACTGATTTTTCTTTAAAAATTGCAAAGATTTATGGTCTGGTGGAATTGTTGACAGGACTTTTCTAAATAGGAAAAACATCGCATCGGTTTGGAGACAGGATTTACCAGTCACTTCACTGAGAACCCATTGGATAACTTCAGCCACCAGCCAGGAAATACAAGATAAAAATCTGAGGACCCGGATTGCAGAATGTCAGGCTGGGAGAATGTAGGAGAGATGATCTAGGTTGGGGTCAGCAAACCTTTTCTGGAAAAGGCCAGATAGTAGATATTTTAGGCTTTGCACCTATGCAGCTTTGCCACTGGGGCATGAAAGCAGCTATAGGAAATGCATAAGTGGGCGGGCAGGGCTGTTTTCCAATAAAACTTTATTTACAAGACCAAACAATGGGCTGGATTTGGCCCTGGGTTAATAGTGTCCAGACTCCTGATACAGACTAAGGTCTCATTCTGACACTGAGGTTCAGGAAGGGGAAATGAACTGCCTGGAGTCAGATAGCTTATCTTTGGAAGAGATAAAGGCAAGTAAGTCTCCCTGGAGTAGGAGTGGCGCTCAGTGCTGGTGACACAGAGCATGAGTAAACACCGGGAGTGCAATGGTTCCCTCAAAGGGTGCAATTTCACTGCCTATTGAGCAGACCAGTCTAACTGGGGGCTTTAAGAACACTTAAAAAGAGCTAGACCAGCTCTTTGGAATCAGAGAGTCTAGAACTAAGGAGAGGCAGAGCAAAGGTGTTTCGAACAGGAGCATTTTTCCAGTAGAACATGAAGATGGAGCATGTTTTCAGCAGAACACAAAGAATACACTTAGAATTACACGGCTTGAACTAGGGCTTGGTTTTAGTCCTTCAGCTATCTATAAACACAAAACACATGACATTTGCAGAAAGGAAAGCAAAGGGAGATACACTGCTTTTGTGAAAGGGTTTATGGGACCAAAATTAATAGTGAGGTCAGCATGGAGGTTCGCACATTGTACAGAAATGAGGAGAAACAGAATAAGATCAAAGCCTCTGGAAAGAGAAGACTTCTCCCTACTCCCATGACACTATTACAAAAGATGTACTGAGAGGCTACCATGTGTCTGCACTGTTCTAGGCTGTGGACACACCAGTGACTGAGATAAAAGGACCTCCCCACCCTACATTCCAGTGTGACAGAGCACGTGCATGCGAGGCGCTCTGTCTTGTCTTTGGTGTGAGATTGTCTGCAGTTGGATGGATGTGTTCTCCTCCACGGTAATCTGTTCTGCTGCATTTGAGGCAGAACTGGGCCAGGAAACTCCTGGTTCGACCATACCTGGCAATAGTTTCTGCAGGGCTCCAGGCGATGGTGGCGAGTGCACGTACATGGCGGTAGGCTATTTTGCGGTTCTGTCTGGGCTTTGTGGAGAAGGAAGCAGTGGGAGATGAACTCAGTGAAAAAGGTTTTTCCCACGGAAGATGAGAAGCACGGCGTCAACTATTACAGCTGGATTTGAGAGGAGACGCGGCATTAAGTGCAGGTGTTAGAGCCAGAGGTTATTTTGGCCCCTGCAGGTAAATGGTGGAGACTGAAGAAGGCTAGGCTGCTGCATTGAGAGAGGGCCTCTTCAGTTACTCATTGTAAAAACTTGGAGGAAGGGATCAATGTGGTGGACCAGGTGGTTGGCGACAGAGTAAAAGGCGACTTGTGGTGGATTCCAGAATGTTTGGGAGATGAAGAGAGGGGCTCACAGTAAAAGGTGGGGTCAGAGGGATATAGGCAGGCACCAATAGCTCACACGCGGCCTTGCGGACCCAGGTGTGGGCCATCTCTAATACCAGCTTGTAAGTATAAATTGAGCAACCAGGATAATTGATAGGTTAAAATAGTGTCTATTCCCAAAAGGCTCAAAACATGTGTTCACACAAAAACTTGTACATGAATGTTCATATTAGCATTATTACTCAAAATAGCCCCTGCATGGAAATAGTCCAAATGTGCATCCCCTGATGCATGGTCTATCCATGCAGTGGAATATCATTCAGCTATAAAGGGAAGGAAATCCTGACCTGTACTATGACATGCATGAACCTTGAAAACATTACGCTCAGTGAAAGAAACCAGACACAAAGACCATGTACTGTATGATTCTGTCTATCTGAGATATCCAGAACAGGCAGATCTGTAGACACAGAAAATATGTCCATGGATGCCAGGGGCTAGAGGAGGAGGGAGGGACGATGAATGCTGATGGTACAGGGTTTCTTTTGGGGCTGATGAAAATGTTACATGTGCACAACCTTAAGAATATGTTAAAAACCACTGCATTATACAATTTAACATGGTGAATATTATGGTATGTGAATTATATCTCAATAAAGTGGTATCTACTAAATATTAGTTTTCAAATCACTCATGCTGATAATATATAAAAAACGTGCACTCAGTGCATCGTGGACTCCAGGGACCAACCAGAGGTTTGAAGTTTGTTTTTCATATTATGACTTGTAGGCCAAACAGACAACAGAGCATCATCATGTTAGCAATAGTCCTCTTTGGCGTTTGGGTTTGTAAATTAAAGGAGAGCTTTGGCAAGTTGTTTTGGCCATTTTTAAGATGGCTGCAGCCATGCTGGTCCTCCATTAGAGCAAATGACACTTCCTTTCTCACATATCCTCACTATGGTCAACAGCCCAGAGGTTGTAAAGTAGACAATGCATGCTTCCCGGTGGACTGGAGCCCTCTCACGTTGCTGCACGGAGGCTGGGGCTCTGTCTAGATGGGACGAGTGACTCTGGTCAGAGCCGGGGGAAGCCTGCGGAGGCACCGGGGTTGATTTGAAGGATGAAGGAAGAGCTCACAACTCCGGCAGTGGTGGAGATGGCTTTTTTTTTAAGAGAAAAAAAAACACTACTTCCTGAGAAGAAGTACAGGTGATATTTGGGACCATTTAAACAAAACCGGAGTGAGTTTTCAACAAGTAAAAAGAGAAAGGATGGGAAAAACTATTAAAAATGTCTTTTCCGCT
Organism: Phataginus tricuspis; assembly: GCA_029783875.1. Taxonomy (NCBI): domain Eukaryota; kingdom Metazoa; phylum Chordata; class Mammalia; order Pholidota; family Manidae; genus Phataginus; species Phataginus tricuspis. The sequence continues at coordinate 15,152,267 of JAQQAC010002067.1, read as the reverse complement.
CTTCCCTTGGCTCTCCTTTTTAACACAAGCCCCAGATGAACGATTCACTGACAAGTTGTCCTAAATGGCTTTTGAATATGTTCACAAACTGATTATGCAAAACAAGAAAGAACAAAGTTTAGGGAAAAAAAGATTAGGGTGGTGCTGACATCAACAGACGTTCACATCTGTTCTCCTGTTGGTACCTCTGACCACATTAAAATATTTGATGTTCCTTTAAAAAAAAAAAGACTTGCTCTGTGGGTTTGCTGAGGACTTTAATGACAAATATGTTTCACCTTTGACCTTGAAGTAAACGAGTGTCATGCTGTCCCCTGCCTGCAGATGTCAAGTGCTCTCAGCAGCCTAAAGCAGCCAGGAGTTGGCAGGCAAGAGACTGAAATGTCTGCTTGCACTTTAAATGGACTCGCAAGAAACACGTGCATTTGCTGAGAGGAAAACATTTTCAAGAGAGACCATCTGACACTAAAAGGACCATTTTATGCTTGCTACCCTCTTGGGCTTTTCACCTCATATCATTGCTTCCTGTTTCTAGCACATTATCAAAGGAAAAGTACACCTAGAGGGAGAATGTCGAATGAGTATTTGATATTTTTAGCTGTATTTGCATTTTACAATTTTATCTGAAAGGTAGGTTTGCCCCTTGAATCCTTTATTCCACTCCAGTTATTTGAAAGCATTATTTTGAAAACCTTAAAAAAGTAATCATTTTTATTTAGCCTTTTAAATAAATATCGATATGTCATTAAAAAAGGCTTTCTAATCAATTCTGTGTAAGAGTTTAACTGCAGTGGGAACCAGGCTTAGATCATGTTTGTAAATTAGCCTGAGAAAATTACTATAATTCCTGGCTGGGAGGTTGTTCTAAGGGGTGGCATATTTCTGCTCTTCCTGTATTTCTTCAGTACCTCCCGACCCCAAGAGTAGAAAGTATTGATTGCACCACTGTTTATAGACAAAGGCCCAGGTGTCCCTCAGGATGATCTCAATCCTGGTAAATATTTGGGTCTATGAAAAGGAAATTATAGAATATTAAATGGTGCCTGCCACTTAGTCTCCGTGGCATGGAGTTTGTTTGGTGGCATTCACGACACGCACTCCAAAGCATGCCTCGCATCTGGCCTTCGTCCTTGCAGGAGCAGTGGGACAGCAGGACAGAGCCCACACCAGCCCGGGAAGGAGCAGGGCTGACAGGCGCTTGCCCAGGGGGCTTGCCTCCTCCGTCACGCAAGCCAGGAAGAGAGTCACTGCTTTCATTTTCCAGTCGTTTTACCTCCTTCCCCCTACAGTTCCCTGGATGACCCCTGGGCTGGGGTGGGGAGTTGGAGAAAGACACAAATGGTACTGGGGGACCCCATCACCAGCTTCTGCGTTTTTAAATAAAGGGTAGGAGCCACATGGTGCCACTCAGTTTAGCTGTTTCTGTGCAGGATGTAATGATGGATTCTCTAAAGGAGTAGAAATGAGGAAGGCAGTCTACAATTTCAAGTGAGACGAATGACTGGAATGAAGGGAACGTTATGCTCGAGTCCCAGGAGAAGCCTGGAAATGTGTTGTAGGAGTTGGGAAGGGAGAGGAGCCGGAAGAGGGAGAGCGCCCGCACGCGGGTCCTGGGGGAGCGGCGGTGGGAAGGGGGAGGGATGCCAGGGAGGGCCTAGGCACGGAAAAGGGGTGAAGGGGGCACGGCTCAGGGCCAGAAAGGACGCCTATGCGCCCTGAACAGGCCGATCGGGTGTTGATATTACACGAGAGGGTCCGCTTGCAGCCCTGAGCTGTATGATCAGTGGTGACAGAGATCTGCTCTGCCTCTGAGATGTGATCTTCCATCTTGTTCCGATCCCTCCCTCATCTGCTCACGTACGGAAGCTTAGGAGATTTGTCTAGAGGCCAGTCTGCTCTCAGTGACCTCAGATTTAAAAAGACAGGATTTGTTAGAGGTCTGCCGAGCAGTCTAGGCGGGCAGTGGCTGGTCTGTTGGGACAATGCTGTGGGGAAGACAAAGGAGGGGAAAGAAATGACGGGAGGCTGTACACGCGGCTTGGGGACTACTGGATGGGGGAGTCAAAGGATGCGGGATGGCCAGGCCACTGGATTTCAAGCCCATCTACTTGGGAAATGGTGATACCATGAAGAGAAGGAAGGGAAGGAGAAGGAGCGGGTCTTGTGGGAGGGGAACACTCTCCTACAGCCCAGCTTTGGAGTGTTGGCTTAAAGGGCAGGTAGCACGTCTGCAAGCAGTGAAAACATGCCGTGGGCAGGTGTCTGGGCTGGAGCAGATGATCTGGGAGTCGTCTACGTGAAGGAAACTTGATTCTGTGGGTGGATAAGGGCGTAGAGGAATGACACCGAAAGGGAAACACTCACAGGAGGATGGGGGTGCAGAAAAAGAATCCCCAGAGAGGAGCACTGGGAGAAGCAGAGAAAGGAGTCCAGCAGGAGGGGTGCGCCCACAGTGTCAGACTCTGCCTTGGAGGTAAGGGTCACGACAGGTTGGAGGAGATGAGAAAACCTTAAAAGCAGTGGGGGTGGGGAATGCATCAAAGATGTGCTCTTCCTATTGGATCTGGGTGCACTGAAATTCAAGGAAAGCCACGAGAGAGAAGGGAAATCAATGTTGTGAGATGTAGGCAAAGACAAGCTCTGGGAAACGTCGGAATTACTTGTTCTCATTTTATAGTTTTCTTAGTTTTCTTAACCTTGTCCCCTTTTTCCCTTGAGGCAATGCTCAGGTGCTCTCCTGGTGTCCCCAGCAGGGATGAGGGGCTCGCCAATGTCAGACTAGATGAGATTTACAAGGAACGTAAACTTGCTTTCCCCAAAACCGACGGAATGGGAGTTCAATACCACCTGGAGTGGGGGTCAGGTACTTGGAACAATTGTCAGTGGGAAAAAAAGCTCCAAGCTCAGCAACCCTAAAAGCAAATCTTGAATGTTTGACAACAGAACCAAACTGCTGATAAGAGTCCTGGCAGCATTTTTCCTGTCCTTTCAGGGCGAAGACTCCAGGAGCCGCAGAAGCGAGTCAAAAGGTGAAGGCAGCAGAGCCACCTGGCGCGGGCACCCGAGCAGGCTCAGTGCAGCCCCCGCACCGGGTGCGGGTCACCACCCTCTGAGCCTCAGTGCTCTGCGTCGGTCTGTCCCGTAACCTGAGCAACGTCTGTCCCCTGCACTGCGGTGCTGGCGCGTGATCAGGCAGGGCTCCTGGGCGGATGGTCCCAGGTTTGGGTTTCAGGGGGTGGGGACTTTCAGGCGGGGCCGCTCTGGCAGGCAGCCCAGATTTCTGGAATGTGTGTGCTTCGCCTGGTGGGCTAGCAGTTCGGCGTCAGGTTCCTGCCCGTGAATGCAGGAGAACAATAGGCATGTGGCTCCAGGGCTAATTAGCTGTGTGAAAGTCTTGGGGGCCAAGCTCTTCTGGCTGTGTGCTTGGCTGGGCCCCCCAGTCTTGCTGCCACTGCCTCTGGGGAGCCTGCCTGAATACTTGCTGGCTTTGGGAGACCCACAGGCAAAACGATGCAGGAGGGAACTGGAGTCAGAGAGCAGGAATCAGACTTGCGATTTGTGTCACATGGGTGGCCCACAGTGACATTCGGTCAGGCAGTGGCCCTGTGCAAAGCCATTGTGTTTCTTTTGGCACATTCATATACATGCTCGTGAATAAGTGTGGGCACAGAGGCACGCTTCCTGCCCCGGCACCAGCCATATTCGGATGTGTCACCTCAGAGCGTGGAGATGATTTCATTTTCTTACGAAGGGGGAAATGCTCTTTCTTATCATTTGCCTTCAGAGTGTCTAATATTTTAGAGGGGGTAGGCTGAACTGAAGGCCAGGCTGTGGAAGGCTTCAGGGTTCATGGGACACCAGCCAAATTCCTCTGGGGAATGTAATGTCTGGATTTGGTGGAATCTTAGGTTGGAGAGTCAAAGGTCTTGAATATTTGACAAGAAAAATACAAGTGATTTTTCATTCAGGATCATCTAACTCAACTCAGGACAATGCAGATGTACACAAGTTAAATGAAGAATATTATTTATTTAACCAAAATATTTACAACAGGAATCTTCTAAGAAGAAGCCTTTCCCAGAGGCTGTGAAACCTAAGTAGGGTTTAACACACGTCTTGTAAGGTGGTCATCTTGTTTAGGAAATGAAGGTCATCTTTACTCTCCCCTTCAACACCCCTTCGTCTGCATGGACAACACGGGCCTAAGCCTCGGCAGGGATGGATGAAAGGGAAAGTGTTTCCTAAATGGGTTTTAACACAAAACCTAACTTCTTTCCTCAGGCAGCACTCCTGCACTTGTTCCCCAATCAGCTTTTCTCTCTCTCTCTCATCAAGTGGATCCCTCAAGACTTAAGGCTCAGACCCTACTTTACACAGCCTTAATAAGGGTCATAGTTGAGGAAACAGATGTTTAAAATATTTTCCCCCAAAGTTCTTCAAAACCAAAAAAATAAATTGTTTGAAGCTGATGATTATCTTTTAAAGGGATGAAAGAATCCATGACTGTTCGTGCATCCGCCTGGTTTTGTCTGTCGCAGAACCTGTGCAGGTGTGGTGGTCCCATGCACCCAGGCGTTAGCATCCCCGGCAGTGTGCACCTCAGGCCACCTGGGCTGCATCAGACTCTGCCTTCGACAAGATCCACAGGGCTTGTAAACAACAGCACATGGGGCCAGATAGGCACCACTGTGTCTTGAATCTAAAATCCTCTCTTTGTTCTCTCATGTACCTGCTCCCTCTCTCTCTCCTTCTCCCTCTTTCTCTCCTCTCTCCCCTTCTTCCCCTCCCCTTCTCCCCTTTCCCCCCTCTAGTTAGAGGGTTAATCTACAGAGATAGGCTGGACCACCCTTGGGACACCTAGTTTTTTCTCCGTGTGAAGCATGTGAAGTGATTTGACAGCCGGAGACTTTCCTGTTAACAGCCATTATAATAAAACATTCCCCCAAACCAAATTTGACAATTATTAACATGTTTAAACAGAAAATAATGTTTACTAAGGCATTCTTCCTGAGGCTTAACATATCCTGTGCAGAGGGTGAGGGGGATGAACGGAAACCTTAGCTCTACCTGTAGTTCAAGGTAATGTCAGAACTAGAGGCTTAAGTAAGAAAAAAACCCTCTTCCCTAGAAGCTGGAAACAGGGATCCTTGAGCGCATAGTCGGTCCCTGATAACCTTGTCGCTGAAGCGGCTCCCTTCAGGTAGGTAGAGGCTGTGTTCACAGCAGCGGTTCTCCCTGCCCGGGGGCTGTGCAGAGAGCCCGCTGGCGCCCTCAAGTCAGGAATGTGGGGCCTCCAAGCCAGGGTCCCAGCTGCCGAGCTCCTCGGTGGTTCAGGTCCAGGCCCGTGAGCAGCACCAGGACAGTTTGGCGCTGTTGATCCTCGGTGCCTGGAGCGGAGCAGAAGCTCTGGCAGGATTTCCTCATGAACCTAGCAGGCATTTTAACTTATGTTTGGGGCTGAACATCCTCGAACACTGCAAAGATCTGACCGTTGGTGTGCGCGGGTCCCAGGCGTGGGGCACTGTGCTCAGCCCTGCGGCCGCCAGTGGGCACAGGTGATGCGCCCCTAACGGGGAGCCCGGATCGCCGCGGTCTCCAGGGCGTCGCTTCAGGCTGCACTCCACGTGGGAGTCTCTGCACACGGGACTCTGCCCACCACTTACGGGGTGGCCGCCTGCGGGGACAGCGCACGGCACGTGGGGAGACAGAAAGGCAGCTTCCGACTGCCAGGGGCTCACTGCTCGCCGGGGAGGTACATGTTTCAACGTGTTTAAATCATGATGCTCTATTTCTCTACAAGCAATGGAATATGTGAAAGGCATTGCTTGTCAGTGCAGGGAAAGGAGTGCCAGTGGTCCCCAAGATCTGGGGGACACAGATGGCTTCACGTGACCCTGTGTGGACACTGCTTCTCAGGGACCAGAAGACATTCTCAGGGCGACAACAGCAGTTTGCTAAGTGTTAACTGTGTGCCAGACATGGTCCTTGAAATATTTTTTACAGTGTTGTTGGCTGGCTAGTCCTTGTGTGGTGGAGCGGAGTCCATGTCATTAACGTACTACTTCTGTGCAAGGTGCATTGCTGCAAATCCACTTCTAGCGCTCTCCTTGGGGTCTGGCCCCAAACCACATCTGCGGGCATGTGACTCCTGCATGTCTATCTGCTCCTGGGGTTGCTGCTCCTCTCTCCTGGGGGGTGGCCGAGGGTTGGGGAGCGGGTGGCAGTGAGAGTGTGTGGGGAGGGGGAGGGCTGCAGACCGGGTGCCATTTGAGATGGTTCCTGAAGTGTTCTGTGTCCTACCAAACACGACCTTTGAGATACTTTCCACAGCCTTCTGGATGATTTCATGCACTCCACCCACTCTTGCTGTTCAGAACTTGGTCACGGACCAGTGGCCTGACTGTCTTCTGGGAGCTTCTTGGAACTGCAGTCTCAGGCCCCAACCCAGACCAGCACCTGCATCTTAACCAGATTCCCTGGAGTGAAGTGCAAGTCTCACTGTTCTGAAGCACTTTTACTCGGTTAGTGCCTGGTCCACATGGGATGAATGCGTGAAATAAAAATGTGGGGAAAATCTGAATAATGGCCAACACGGCATGCTTTCTTTCTAAGGTTGGATGAGAAAGCCAGTGCTGCGTCTTGGAGAGCTAAACCTGGGTAGGAGGGACTGGGAGCCTGGGATCTGCAGTTCAGACTCCATCTCCATAACCGTGTGTTGTTAGTAAGTGAAGAAGCCCAACCTTTTGTTTCGTCCTCAGTGTAGCAGAGGCCGTATCTCTTTCCACGGGATGGTCTGCGGTAAGATAAGATCATGCACAGGAAGCACTTAGCCCAGGGCCTGGTGCATTCTAAGTGCTCTATTGTTATTCATTGTCACAAAATGCTGTTTTATGAACGGGTGTTGAGAGCAAAGGTTAATTGATGAATATTACTTTTGGCAATACTAGGATGTTGAACTTTTTCCTCCTAACTTCAGCTGCAAAAGAAGTCACCAATTAATTTTAGCTGCCGGTTCCATGTACAGAAACTGATCAACTATTGTAGGTTGAGCACATACGTGTGGTGTTTAGAAGAAATACCGACTGTGTACCGTACACTATCTTATCCTTTTACCCAAAGGAGAAAAAACAAACAAACAAACCTCACTTCCTCTCACTCTTCTTAAAAAGATCTTTCTCTTCAATACAGGCTGAGGTTTAAGTATGCTTTGATTCCAAAGAGATTGTATTTACCAAGAACCTTCATCTTTAAAAGGACCTGTCTAGTTCAATTCTGTAGTGTTCTGAGAGAGCACCGCCACAAAGAAAGTCAAAATGAGGTCCACAGTTGGCTATAGTTTTTAAAGTCAATGAAATAAAACTAGTACTGAATGCAGTGTGGACTTTTTCCAACCCCTAAAATAAATATTTGTAAAGCAAGCCTTGGTGGCATGAGGAGTACGGTGATAGAGGATTAATGCGTGATGACATGTTTCTTAAAGATGGATCTCCTGACAATTAGAGGTCGAATTCTTACCCTGGAATTGAGCCAGAATGAGTAAAATACTTTCAGTAGTTAAGTACTTCCCTCTGTGAGGGAGACACACTCTCTTGGGACACTTTTTAGCTCCAGCTAGAGGAATCAACCCATTGCTATCTGTAAAAATAAATTTACCTTGTATGAATATCCCCTACATTCTTAGAATTCTCTTAAGAAGGTGAAGTATCACCCCAAATTATTTTAATTTCAGGAAGCATGAGCAACCCTCATTATATCCATGACTGTTCTCCTAAGATACTTTCCTACTTTAAGTTACTCATGAGAATCTGGCATTTTCACTGTGACTCTCATCCCAGATTATTGAGTAGATTTGTTAAATATGATATGATGAATCTTGTTCTTGTCTTTCCACAGCTTCCAGCCAATAGCTTCCATGTGCTCAGTGAATGTAGGACAACCGTCTATGTCGTTGTGTGGGTGGGTTTCAGAGCTTGTATTCCAGGGTAATGAGCCCGAGCCTGTACTTCCCCTGCTTGGAACACGGAGCAGAAGCAATAAATATGTACACTTCTAGGACATGTAGGTTTATTTGTATATAATCTATTGCAGAATTTATGTCAATTTGTCAAAGAGCTTATTACAAAGATAACATAATCAATTATATTTGTGTTCTAATTAATTCATACTTTTATCATCGAATATATGACCACAGTATGTGCCCGCAGAATAGCACAAAATTGGCATTTCCCATTCTTAATTTACCATTGTTATTATTATTATTTGCATCATCACTGCTTTCTGATTATTTTGTATCTTTTGAGAGTTTTCTGTACTTCCAGGTTAGTAATTCAAATTAATCTGCTTATAGTAATGTTGCAATTCCTTCACATCCGATGACTCTTCCCCTCCTCCCCACTAAAGCAGCATATGTCCAATGTCCTTTGACCCATGGCTTGATTTTCATTAGTCTTCTACCAATTTCTTCTAACTTACAGACCCATGAGCCCCCGTTTATCTCCTAAGGAAGACATCTGTTCTCCCTTTCTACCCCTTTCTTTGAGTGCTTATATTTTCAAAATCAATTTATGATTTTCATAGTCCCAAACTTAAAAATATTTAGAAATAACTTTCTAAACCATTTGCTGAAGCCTCAGGAAAACGAGCAAGAAAAGGTCACAACATGCCGACTTTTCTCTGGCACTCCTTGCTGGTGGGTCCTGTGTTTCTCAGGGATCACCGCTGCTGAGGGTTCTGATTGTTGTCTAACTGGTCCGGGGAAAGTGGAAGGATGAAATTTTGCTAATATCACTCAGCCAGAAGGACTAATTTTTTTGTGAACATCACTCAGCTGCAAAAACTGTTGCTTTGGGGATTTATAATGAAAGCCATGAGTTGGAGAAAGGCACCATTTTATATTTAGACTACCTGGTCACAAAGCAGAACAACTTTAGCTAGGTTGACTGTTAGTGATAATGCCGTGTGGACATGGCTCACCTGAAGGTCCTCTGGCAGGACAGGCCCTGGCATTTTTTTTGTGTGTGTGGTAATTATCTGTTTGAATTCCTGCTTTCACTCCTTTTAGGTATATACCCATTTTAAGTATTTTTAAGTGTACAGTTGAGTAGCATTAAGCACATTCACATTGTGGTGTCACCATCACCACTATCCATCTCCAGAACTTTTTCATCCACCCAAATGAAGATGTTTCCATTAAACAACAATTTCCCATTCACTCCTCCCCTGGCCCCTGGCACCCACCCTTCTACCTTCTGCCTCTGTGCATTTGACTACTCTGGGGATCTCTCACAAATGGAATCACACAGTGTTTGTCCTTTTATGTCTGGCTTATTTCACTGAACACCACGTCCTCAGTGTTCATCCGTATGATAGCATGTGTCACGATTTCCCTCCTTTTTAGGAATAGCATTCTATTGTAGGTAGAGACCACATATTGTTTATCTGTTCATGAGCAGATGGATGTTTGGTTACTTCCCCTGTTTGGCTTTTGTGAATAATGCTGCTTTGAACAAGGGTGTGCAGTGCCTGTTCAAATTCCTGCTTTCACTCCTCTGGTGTATATACCCAGAAGTGGGGTTGCTTGCTGCATGATATGGTAATTCTATTATTATATTTTTGAACAACCAACCTCTACACAGTAGAAAACCTCTAAATCTCTAGAAAATAGAAACTCTGTTTTCCACAGTAGTTGCACCATTTTATATTCTCACCAATGGTGTACAAGGGTTCCAATTTCTTCCCATCATTACCAACACTTGTTTCCTGTAGTTTTTCTTAAATAATAGACACCCTAATGGGTGTGAAGTGGTATCTCATGGGGTTTTGGTTTGCTTTTCCCTAATAGCTTCCCTAATAGCTAAACATCTCTTCATGTGCTTATTGATCATTCATTAGTTTTCCTTGGAGCAATGTCCTCTGGCCATTTTTGAGTTAGGGAGTCTGATTTTTTTGTTATTTGTTAGGTTCTTTGCTGTTGCACATCCTAGACGGTGAAAATAATCCCATTAGTCAGTCAGTTGACATCTTCCTTTCCGAGTACAGCATTGCAGAAAGCTGGCGCTAAGTTCTGCTCAGATGGCAATAATGACGACAACCTCCAGGCAACAGGAATTGATATTTTCTTATAGACTTGTTACTGGAATATACCGAGGGTTTTACAGGGGCTGCAAACCGGGTTGTGGGAAGCAAATGCGTCCCCACATAAATCAGCAAGGAAAGCTCTCCGATCAGCAAATCCCCTCTTCCCCTGGCACAAAGCCCTCCAGGTCCTAACTTCAGTCTTCAGATATGATCTCACTAGTGGGAGAAAGTAGCACCCCTGGAAAAAACCACATTTTGGCACTTACAGTTCTTCCAGATAAAAGTTTACATTCTTTTTTTGAACATTTCTTTGAAACTGAGGACTTAACATGATTTAGGCTCGTGAAAAGCCATCGTTAACATGCACTCTTCTTTAACCACTACATGGACCTCTAAACACACACTCTCTAAACACAGATAATTTCCATGGTAACCACAGTGTTTCACGACTCTCATACATATACTTGCACCTTTCTTAAAGAAACACAGAACACAGCAATGTAGAATTAAGACAGTAAATCATTTGAATGTTTTTTATTTGTTGTTACATAGTTGTCAAAATTTAGAGAAGAGCTGGACATTGTCATCCAGTATCAATTATACTTAGAAAAAGTAGAAGTTTGGCGAGGCCCTTTGACATCTTGCAAGAAAATAGGATCTTGTTTGTAACGTTGTGTAAGTAATGACTGATGGGTTTCTAGATTGTTAGGGTCAGAAGACTTTCCAAGTAGAACATGTCATTAAGAATACAAAGTACTGAATAGTATAGATTTTTACATGACACGTTCACTGTGCCAACTATCTTCCGTTAAATTATAGCTATGATTACCCTAAAGTTGGTAAAAGTTTGCACAAACATGGTTTTTTGGTAGCATCTAATTTTATCTTTGGTTGTACATGGCACAATTTTGTTTGTGCTTTCAAAAGCCCTCCCTCCCTCCTTCTTCCCTCCCTCCCTTCCTTCTTCCCTCCTCCCTCCCTCCTTCCCTCCCTCCTCCCTCCCTCCTTCCCTCCTCCCTCCCTTCCTTCCTCCCTTCCCTCCTTCCCTCCCTCCTCCCTCCTCCCTCCCTTCCTTCCTTCCTCCCTCCTTCCCTCCCTCTTCCCTCCTCCCTCCCTTCCTTCCTTCCTCCCTCCTTCCCTCCCTCCTCCCTCCTCCCTCCCTCCTTCCTCCCTCCCTCCCTCCTTCCCTCCCTCCTTTTCCTTTCTTTTTCTCTCTCTCCCCTTCACCCCCTTTCCTCTTTCTTTCTTGGCTATGTAAACAAGTCTTTTATCGCCCTACGAATACTTGATGAGTGGTCAGCCCAATAAAAGCCATATGACGCGTTCAGCAAGAGGCATCACCAAGCAGCTTCTGACTAACAGCAGCATCTGGGGCACTGGAGACGGAGCAAAGCCAAAGGCTCACAGGCTGAAGATGAGTCATTACAAAGGCTTTTAGCAAGCCACCTGCCCTCCGTTTTTTATGTTTCACAAAAGTAATATCTTTCTGTAATTCTACATGTGATGAGGACTAGCTTTCCTTCCAGCTAATGGAATGTAGATCTGATTTCTCTATCATTAACTGTTCTGTCCCTAGAATACTAATGTTTTGATGAGAGAGAAGAAAGGACTCTCTTCTGTTTGATTGTTTTCTTTTAAATTAAAAGTAGTAATAAATCTAACTCAACCAAAATAACTGCTGAACATTTCATATTAACAGAGCAATGAGGATGGGCTTGAACAGGGCACGATGAATGTTTCTCTGTGCTTCGATTGGAATGCCTCCAAACCCTTAAACTCCCACACCAATTTGGAAAGGCCTACCTGGGGTTTTTATGTCCATAGCCTGAAGAGTCATTTTTCACTTGCAAGATAGAGCCCCTAAGTTTCAAGGACAACCGTGCTATACTTCTGTAGAAAGTACACAGAGATAATGTTGGAATGAGAACTTTTTTTAACATAGTCAATATATTATTTGCCTTCCAAATAGACCATGTGTATGCCTTTTTATGTTTACTATAATTTAATTATAAATCTATAAGCCTGGATCCTATGAGGTAAGAAATAAATCAATTGGCAATCTCTTTATTAACTCTGTGCCTACTAAGGGAGGATTAAGAACAGGTAGGATATAATCTTGTCCCTTCACTGCTGTATTGTCCAGGAAGATGGTGCATGAAACTCCAGCAGAAGACAGCCTCTCTCTGAGCCTGAGCAGCCAGCTGAACTCTCCACTCTCTGCTTTCTTGTGCATGACTAGAGTAGTCAGGGATGCTTCATGGAGGAGGTGAGACCTAACAGGTGCATGAGAAATGGATGGAATCTGGAGGGAGACCAAGTAATGACATGAGAATTTTGTTGGTTAATGGAGCTCTATTTGAAATAATCATTCCTCGTTTCATTTCTGTATTGGAAAGACCCCAGATGCTGCATGACATAGAGAGCTTGTCTTCCCTGCATTCGGTTTACTTGAGTTAGCAGTGAAGAGAGGAATGGCCAGTTTTGACCTGAAAGAGCAGGTCTTCTTCAAGTCGCACCTTGCCATGAACTTGCCCTACGTAGAGAGCTGGCCTGTGCCCTGCCCCCTGTCCAGCGTGCCTGTTCCCTAGATACTTTCTCTCCACCCTTGCATCACAGTTCAAACATTGCTTCTTCAGGGATATATTCCCTGACATCTCTGGAAAGGGAAAAATCAACCCTCCTCCTGTATTAGCTTTCCTAATCCCTTGTACTGGCCTGTAGCCAAAGACACAACTTTATTTTTGAATTTTGTTTATTTTTTTTATTGAAGTATAATGGACGTACAACATTATCTTAGTTTCAGGTGTACAACAGAATGATTTGATATTTGTATATGTTGCAAAATGAGTGCCACAATAAATTGAGTCAACATTCGTCACCTCACATAGTTACAGAATGTCACTTATTGTGTGATGAGAACTTTCAAGATCTAACTTCTCAGCAACTTTCAAATATGCAATTCAATATTGTTAACTACAGTCACCATGCTGTGCATGACATCCAGGACTTACTTACTTTGTGACTCGAAGTTTGTACCTTTTGACCTTCTTTTGACCCACTCCCCACAACTTTATTTTTGTGTGATTATTTAATTATCCATGTAGCTCCATGAGACTCTGAGCTGCATGAGGTCAGAGACTGTTGTCCTGGTGTTGTGGAACCCCATATCTCCAGCTCAAATATCTAGCACCTATTACTTGGCACATATTAGGAGCTAGCAAATATTTGGTGAGGACGTTCCATTGAAGCAAGCAGGTGGACTCATAGTGGATGCTGTTCAGGTATGGGCTTACCTCTTAATGACTCTTGTACCCAGACCCTTCCCACAACTCCTTGGGGGTCACCTTTACTCAGACCTCATAATCTCATCATCCCGGTGTGGACTTTTCCTACAGTCTCCAAAATGCTTTTGCTTCTGCATTTTTGCCCCTTTTCATGTAAACAACTGCTCTTTCAGCCTGAATAAGCTTCACAGATGCAAATCTATGTTACTCTCCACTGAACGTTAAAGCATCCTCGGTGATGTGGTGATCTCTCCCCTACTCCGCAGCCCCAGGCGCCCTGCCCTGTCCCATTTTGCCCTCTGTAGAGCCCGCTGCGGCTTCCTGAGCCTCTAGGTGACCCAGAGCTTCTGACTTTCACGTGTTGCTCCTCTAGGAAGGGACACCTTTGCCCCTGTCTTTTACCTGGAAAAATCATACCCATTCTTCTGACCTAGCCCAAATAGCTCTCTCCATTAAGGCTTCTCCAATCCACTCAGTAGTTCCTTCTTTAATATCAACTGTGCTAGGTGGATAGCTCTACTTTTTGCTGTTACACTCCACTGCAGTGATTACTTTACATGCCCATGTCACTTGCTAGGTTGAGTTCCTGGAGGACACAGGGCATGCTATTCATGTAGGTATCCCCATTTTGTCTCCATCATTTATCACAGTCTCTACCACTTAATACATACTTTGAGTAAATGAATGAATAAAAGAAAATCTCTCTTATCAGTCTTATCCACATCTTGGGAACTTACTAAATTTTTTTGCAGGAGTGTCAGCTCCTCTCCTAAATTTTATCCCTAACATTTAAAGGGAGAAATAGTAGCTCACATTCTCCTTATATATCACTTTGTGCTAATTGCATATAATTAGAACAGGCTGAACATTTGCTGATTGACTGAATACTAGAAAGCCAGCCCTTCTAACATATATTTTGTTGTTGTGCATGAAAATAATTTTGGCTTATAATATTATTGTTAGAAAAATCCCAAGAAATATAATTTTTCATATAGTCTTGTGGGAAATGTCATTTTAAATAATATGTTTCTGATACTTCTTTTGAAAGGTTGCTCCTTAAACATTAATGCACAAAATTACAATTTAGGTTTTGAAAGTTTATTTTCAAGAAAATTTTATTCCAGTTAATAAAATCTCCTATGCAGTTTCATCTTTTTTCTAAAACATGTATTAGATGTTTAGTAATGGATCATTGTAACAAAAACTGAGATTTCATGTTTTAGAATTGTGAGTGATTAAATAAATTTGATAAAGTTACCTATCACTGAGAATCCAAGAAAACCTAAAAGAATCATTAGAATCAGATGTGTTGAGCGGAGATTGCTAAAAACCTTTTAGACCAGTGGTTCGCAGAGTGGTCCCAGTCCAAGGCCATTAGTACCACCTGGGCTCCGGTTAGAACTACCAATGCTCAGGACCCACCTCAGACCTACTGGATCAGGAGCCCTGCGGGTAAAGTTCAGCAATCTGAGCTGTACAAGCCTCTCCAGATGATTCCACGCGCCTTGAAGTTTGAAAAACACTGGCTTTAGTTGAAACTTTTCTTCAATCCCGTGACTTCCCTTTCCTAACTGAAGGTCATTTATCCTCTGCTTGACTTTTCCTTTTGCCTCATCTCAGAATAAGAAAGTGCACTTTTGAATGGATTTGACTGGTAAAACGGTCTGCCTGCTTCCTTGTGACTGCCATTCTCTGGCCTCTGTTGGACTGTCTAGAGCTCTGTAAGTTAAATTGTTTTCCACGGTACGTTCTGCAGCTCCCGTGCTTCCTCTGCATCCTTTCCTAGGGGGAAACACTCCTCAGTCTGTCCACTGATCACAGAAGTCATGCTTTCTAGTCTCTCCACCATGTCCCCTGCGTGTATTTCTGTGTGTCTGCAGTGGCCTGGGCATTTTAGATTTGGGCTGAACAGACTGCCTGCAATAGTTCTATCCGTGTGGCTGAAGACTGTGTTCACTTTTTCGTCCATCCTGTCATACCGGTGACTCGCATGGCTTTTTAAGTAAAACAAAACCATAGTAAAGAGGAAAAACCATTTCATGTTAACTTGATACATGAGCTGCACTTTGCTGGTATGTAGACTTTTGTCTTCTAATACAGTTTATTTTATTTTTCAAGTTAGTTTTGTTGTTATTAAAGAGATTTTTTGAGAGGGGGTTTATTTGTGCCTAAATCTTTAATTGGAAGGTGAAAAAAAAATCACCGCGTGGACAAATTTAGAAAGCCAAGTTATTGCTGTAGGAATTTCCCTCCCAGTTTCAAATTAGCTGTGCTTACTTTCAAGCTTACTGAAATTTACAGTTAAGTTTACTGAGTTTCATAAATTCCACTGTAGGTATACATTTAAGTTACAAGATGGGGAGAAATATTCATTCAAATATGATTTTTAAAATATTCTACCTTCAGTTTTCTTTGAACTTTTCTTCACTACTTTGCCTATGTTTTATGGGGTCATTTTTGTATTTCTGGCTCCACATACGCATTTCCCTTCTTTCCAGCTTTATTGAAGTATAATTGACAAATAAAACTGTAACATATTTGAAGTGTACAACGTGATGATTTGGTATACATGTACATTATGAAAGAATTCCCCCCATTAAGTTAATGAGCACATCCATACCTCCTGTAGTTCCCTTTCTTTTGAGAAAACTTAAGTTCTAACCTTTCGGCAAATTTTAATTATATAATCCATCCTTAGACCTTATTCATCTTAACCTGAAAGTGTGAACCTTTTTACCAGCCTCTTCCTGTTTCCCCTACTCCCCAACCCCTGGCAACCACCATTCTACCCTGTTTCTATGAGTAAGACCTTTTCTTTTCTTTTCTTTTTGAAGATTCCATTTATAAGTATGTCGTGCAGTATTGTCTTTCTGTCTGGCTTACTTCTCTTAACCTGATGCCCTCCAGTTTCATCCATGTTGTTGTAAATGGCAGGATTTCCTTCTTTCTCATGTCTGAATAATATTTCATTTTACATATATACCACCTCTGATGATGGATACTTAGGTTGTTTCCATATCTTGACTAATGTGAATAGTGCTGCAGTGAACCTGGGAATATGTCTTTGATATCCTATTTCATTCCTTGGGATTGCTAGATCACATAGTAGTTCTGTCTTTAAGTTTTTGAGGAAACTTCATATTGTTTTCCATAGTTGCTGCACCAACTTACATTCCTGCTAATACTGTACAAGGGTCCCCTTTTCTACACATTCTTGTCAGCATTTGTTATCTCTTTTCAATAACAGACATCCTAACAGGTATTAGGTGATATCTCATTGTGGTTTTGATTTTTATTTCCCTGATGATTAGTGATGTCAGTTATCTTTTCATGTGCGTGGTGGCCATTTTTATGACTTCTCTTTTTTACCCATTTTAAAAATTGCAGGGTTTTTTTGTTTTGTTTTTTGCTCTAGAGTTATATTTCATTGTATATTTTGGGTATTTGCCTCTTACCAGTTTTATGGCTTACAAATATTTTTTTCCTAATCTGTAGATTGTCTTTTAATTTTGTTGATGGTTTCCTTTGCTGCACAGAAGCTTTTTAGTTTGATATAGTCACACTTGTTTATTTTTTGCTCTTGTTGTCTTTGCTTTTGGTGTCAAATAAAAAATACTCATTGTCAAAACCAATATTAAGGAGCTTACCTCCAATTATTCTTCTAGGAATTTTATGGTTTTAGGTCTAAGTTCAAGTCTTTAATACATCTGGAGTTGATTTTTGTATGTGGTGTGAGATAGGGGTTGAGTTTCATTTTTTTGCATGTGGTTGTCCAGTTTTCCCAACAGTTCCTCTATTAAACAGACTGTCTTTTCCCCATTGTATTTTCTTGGCTCCTTTGTCTTGAATTAATTGACCATATATGTATGGGTTTATTTCTGGTATCTATTCTGTTCCATTAATCTACATGTCTGTTTTTATGCCAATACCATCCGGTTGTAATTAGTGTAATTTTGTATGATAGTTTAAAGTAGAAAGTGTGATGCCCCCAGCTTTGCACTTCTTTCTCAAGATTGCTTTGTCTATTTGTGGTCTTTCGTGGTCCCATTAAAATTTTAGGGTTGTTTGTTCTATTTCTGTGAAAAATGCCTTTGGAATTTTGATAGGGATTGCATTAAATATATATGTTGCTTCGGGTAGTATGGACATTCTAACAATATTAATTCTTCCAATCCATGAGCACAGAATATCTTTCCATTTATAGTATTTTCATCAATTTCTTTCATCAATGTCTTACAGTTTGCAGTGTACAAATCTTTCATCTCCTTGGTTAAACTTATCCCTAGGTATTTTATTTTTTTGATACAATTATAAATTGAATTTTAAAAAAATTTCTCTTTCTGATAGTTCATTATAAGTGTGTAGAAATGCAACTGATTTTTGTATGTTGATTTTGTATCCTGCAACTTTTCTGACTTTGCCAATTAGTTCTAATAATTTTTTTTTGGTGATGTCTTTGGAGTTTTGTATATAGAATATCACGTCATCTGTAAATAGAGGCAGTTTTACTTCTTACTTTCCTATTTGGATGCCTTTTATCTCTTTTTCTTGACTAATTGCTCTGGCTAGGACATCCAGGACTATGCTACACACAAGTGGAGAGAATGGGCCTCTTTGTCTTATTCCTGATCATAGATGAAAAGCTTTCAGCTTTTTATTTTTGAGTATGGTGTTAGCTGTTGGCTCGTCATATGGCTTTTATCATGTTGAGATATGTTGCACAGGAGCTCAGCCTCTGGCAGGTTAACACTGGATTTGGTGAGAATGAAAAACGACAATGGAGCATTAGATAGAGGGTTCATGCTAGGCTTTTTTCTTGCAGTGGATGGTCAAGTGCTGATACCACATCTGCTCAAAAGTACCTGATGGTCATCTTTTTATAACAGCATAGATAAGAGTGGCTCACCACCAGTGATTATATAAGCCTGTGCCTGTGCAGTGGGCTAAGTGATCACATAAGCATGAGACAGCATGCACCTGCGCAGTGGGTACAAGCATAAATCAGCATCTATGTGAGGATCCCGGCCATGTTGACTCCATGTTCCCTACTAGGTACATTCCTTCTATACCCACTTTGTTGAGAGCTTTTATCATGAAAGGATGTTGAAATTTGTCAAATGCTTTTTCTACATCTATTAAGATGATCATATGATTTTCATCCTTCTCTTTGTTAATGTGGTATATCACATTGATTGATCTGTATATGTTGAACCATCCTTGCATCCCAGGAATAAATGCCACTTGATCATGGTGACTGATTCTCTCAATGTACTGTTGAATTTGGCTTGCTAATATTTTATTGAGGATTTTTGCATCTATGTTTACCAGGGATATTGGCCTATAATTTTCCTTTCTTGTAGTATTTTTGTCTGGCTTTAGTATCAGGGTAACACTGGCCTTGTGAAATGAGTTTCGAAGTTGCCCTCCTCTTCTATTTTTTGGAAGACTTTGAGAAGAATTGGTATTAATTTTGTAGATGTTTGGTAGAATTCACAAGTGAAGCCATCTGGTTCTGGAATTTTCTTTTTCAGGAGGTTTTTGATTACTGATTCAATCTCTTCAGTTTGTAATTAGCCTGTTTTGCTTTTCTGTTTCTTCATGATTCAGTCTTGCTAGGTTGTTTGTTTCTAGGAATGTATCCATTTCTTCTAGGTTGTCCTGTTTGTTGGTGTGTCATGGTCTCTTCAGATCCTTTGTATTTCTGTGGTATGAGTTTAGCGTCTCCTTGCATATTTCTTATTTTATTTATTTGAGTCTTCTTTTGTCTTAGTGAGTGTAGCAAAG
The DNA here is from genome assembly GCA_029783875.1 of Phataginus tricuspis. Taxonomy (NCBI): domain Eukaryota; kingdom Metazoa; phylum Chordata; class Mammalia; order Pholidota; family Manidae; genus Phataginus; species Phataginus tricuspis. The sequence continues at coordinate 15,133,122 of JAQQAC010002067.1, read as the reverse complement.
TGTCAATTTTATTCATCTTTTCAAAAAAAGATCTCTTTTCAAAAACCATCTGTTTCATTGATCTTTCCTTATGTCTTTTTAGCTTCAATTTCATTTATCTGCTCTGATCTGTTATTTCCTTCTTTCTAATAATTTTGGGCTTTATTTGTCCTTTTTCTAACTCCTTGATGTATAAAGTTAGGTTGTTTATTTGAGATCTTTCTTGTTTCTTCATGTAGGTATTTTTTGCTATGAACTCTCTTAGAACTGCTTTTGCTATATTCCACAGTATTGGTATGTTGTATTTCCATTTTCATTTTTCAAGATATTTTTTGATTTCTCTTTTGGTTTCCTCTTTGACCTATTGGTTTTCAGTAGCATGTTGTTTAATCTCCACAAATTTGTGAATTTTCTAGTTTTCTTCTTGTAATTGATTTCTAGCTTTGTATCTATGTGGTCAGAAAAGATGCTTGAAATGACTTCATTCTTCTCAAATTCATTGAGATGTTTTTGTAGCCTAACTTATGATCTATTCTGGAGAATGTTTCATGTTCTTGAGAAGAATATGTATTTTGGTGGCTCATGGATGGAATGTCCTGTAAATGTCTATTAAGTACAATGTGTAGCTTAAGTCCAAAGTTTCCTTATTAATTTTCTGTCTGGATGACTTATCCATTGTTGAAAGTGGGGGTATTGAAGTGCTTTACTGTTATTATATTGCTGTCTATTTCTCCTTTCCATTTTGTTAACACTTGTTTTATATATTTAGGTGCTCTGATGTTGGATGCATAAATATTTACAAATGTTCCCTTTCTCTATCTTTTGTGTATCTAGGTTTTGCTTTGTGGTTTGTGGTTACCATGAGGCTTACATAAGACATAGTTATAATAGTCTATTTTAGCTGATTACAATTTAACTTTGAAAGCATACAAAAGCTCTACATTTTTACATTGCTCTTTTATGTTTTTGATGTCACAATTGACATCTTTTTATATTATATATCCATTAAATTATTTCAGTTATAGCTATTTTTAATACTTTTCATTTAACCTTTGTACAAGAGGCATAAGTAATTTATTCACCACTATTATGATAGTAGAGTATTCTGTGTTTATGTATTTACCTTTACCAATGAATTTTACATTTTCATATGTTTTGATGTTATTAACTAGTGTTCTTTCATTTCAGCTTCAAGTTCCTTTAACATTTCTTGTTAGGCCAGTCTAATGGTGATGAACTCCTTCAACTATGTTTCTCTGGAAAACTGTTTAGCTCTCCTTCAATACTGATTAAAAACTGCTAAATAGAATATTCTTGGATGGCAGTTTTTCTCTTTCAGCACTTTGAATATATTATGCCATTCTCTGCTGGCTTGCAAAGATTCTGCCTAAAAATCAGCTGATAGTTTTATGGATATTCCTCTATATATAACAAGTTGTTTTTCTCTAGCTGCTTTTAAGATTCTCTCTTTGCCCCTAACTTTTGACAATTTAATTATAATGTGTCTTGGTGTAGGTCTCTTTAGATTCATCTTATTTCGTGTTTCTTTTTTTGCTTCTTGTATCTGGATGTCTGTTTCTTTCTACAGGTTAAGGAAATTTTTAGCCTTTATTTCTTTGAATAACCTATCTGTCTCTTTCTTCTCCTTCTGGGACCCATATAATACATATGTCAGTCTTTTTGTTGGTATACTATCAGCCCCTTATGCTATCTTCATTTTTTTTCATTCTTTTTTCTTTTTTCTCTTCTGTTGGATGAATTCTACTGCCTTATTTCTGAGTTTGGCAATCCTTTCTTCTGCTTGATCTAGTCTGTCTTTAAACACTTCAACTGAATTTTATAGTACAGTTATATTTTTCAGCTCTATGATTTTTACTTGCTTTAAAATGAATTGGTTCATATAAAAATACTGATAATTCTTAAAATGCAAGCCTTACTTCTAAACACAGTTTTTCATTAACAGTGATGTTAAATGTTTATTTCCAGTAAGAATATCCTCATTAAATATGTTCTCAAGATTAAATAATTTCTTTTTCCTTGTAAAATCTGGATCCAAGACATAAAATAACTCAACAAAATGATTATAATATGCTTCTAATCATATGCCTCTAAGCCACTGACAAGAAAAGTGATTCATATCATCAAAAAAATCAGATGCTCGGCTCAATCTGATATAGCTTCATTCTTTGTTTATATGGATGGCAATAACTACTGATTTTTATAGATCAAAATGTCACGTGGATTCAAAGTTATTTATGATGATATCTTTTTTATTAACACCTTAAACTGCCAGCAAAATGGGAAACACAGACATTACAGGATGAAATTCAGGAGAACCTATACTTAGAATACTTAAAGATTTCAACCTGAAAAAAAAAACAGTTGGAACAGTCAGATAAAATAAAAGAGAATTATAAATTTTAATGGTGATATGGATGTTTCACCTGTTGAGGATGCCTGTTAAGGATAGGGACTTGTCCATAATGAGTTCTATAAAATACTGATAGGGAATATGCTGAGATTTCCTCTTACATTATTTCATTAAAAACAATCCCTTTGCTTTAAAACCACTGATTCTACAGCCTTGGCAACTGGGTGAAGAGCCACGTATAAGGCATTGTAAGGGGCACAAGTACCATTTAGAAATGGGAACTAGATAGAGTAAGACAGGCTGTGGAAAAGAGAAGAAAGTGGGAATAAATGGAATACTCTGAATCACACATCAAAATAAGAGAGTGAGCGGGAAGGGAAGTTGGGAAGGAGGTGAACACATGAGGTGGATGGCCTGTGCTCGGCGGAAGCAGCTCTAGGCCCTCTTGCTTGGAAAAGCTGGTGGTTGAGTCTTTGCATGCAGGCATGCCACCTACTCTTTCAGCCCCTCCTAGAAGACAACTGCCATTTACGATACATCAGATGTGGGGCCCGGGGAGTGACCTGAATGGTTAGGAAAAGCAGGTCAGGGTTCTTACCAGTTGATTGTCACTTTTTCTGGTTGACATGGAGTTTAAGCTGGGCAGAGAAATCGACTCTGAAGCCACAGAGATGTTGCATGGGATGATTTTCTTAAGCCCAAACTGGACCAAACCCATAGGTAAATTAACTTCTAAATGGAGTGAGTAAAGTACTTGGTTGAGATCTACCCTACAAAGCACTGAATTCTATCAGTGTGTAGTTTCCAACGTCTTGCTCTTCCTGCACTGGCGGTACATACTCCCCCATCCTCCTAAGATGGCAAAAGGCCTCCGATTCCCTGGAACTGATGCTGGGCTGGAAGCCAGGCATTTAAGATCGTCACCAGGCCATGGTACCTCTGCTTGCAATCCAGGCATTCTGTTAGGTAAGTTTCTGAACCTTGGGAAGTTGGCTCTTGTGGAAGCATTTGTTCAGATGTGTGTTTTTTTCCCTAACATATGAATGCAATGGAAAAGATATGAACCTATTATTACTTTTCCCCTTTTTGTGTTGCAACATTGGTTCCTTTTTATTTTTTATTTTATTTTGTTACTTTTATTGGGTCCTGCCTAATGGTTATCTCTTCTCCGTTTTGGTGGAAGTTAACCCGCCATTGGCCTAGAAGGCTACAGTCCTCCCCAGCCTTCATCTTCAGCCAGGGAAAGCCAGCATTACTGCTTCTAGCCACATTTCCCAGACTTTCCTTTGCTTTTTCCAGCTCCCTGGCAGGGCAGACTTTCTGGGACCTCTGATAAGGAGCAGATGAATTGGAACAAGAAAAATGTAAGTGGAAGACGCTGTCCCATCTCTGAAATGAGGAGGGCAAAGGGAAATACAAATTGTTGAAAATTCTGATGTTTTGTGGAAACTTCAGAATTTAACAAGCCCAAGAAAAGTTACACATTCTAAAAAATGTGTTATTACAATATCACAAAATGTTTTTTTCTTGCACCCACTTTCAGGTAATTTTCCTGAAAATATTTGGGATAGGAAAAAAAGAGGTTTCCATTAGGAGCATTTCAGCTCACATTTAACAGTAAGGGAAACTTTTAGATGATTTTCTCTCCAGCATATATATTCACTTCTAAAAATAATCATTTGCCATTTTTCTATTCAGCTCAAATGACTTGTTTAATGAAAAATATATATCATACAAAATAAATCTCTTTAATATCATTTATGCATGGTGAGCCCAATTAACTTAGATTAATCAAAACAGCGTATTTTATATACAAAGCACAACTGCAGAAATCATTAGGTAATGGTATATTTAACTATACTTAAGTTGACTAACCATAGAATTGACATAGCAGATCTCTATTAAAATAAACAGAATTGTATGTTGTCACACTTCTTAGAGCACAGAGAGTTATACTATTGATCACTGTATAAATGTGTTCTTGGGATAGCAGCAGGCAAACCTGCAGAAATTAAGACTCTACTCATGATATCCATGTGGCACTTCGTTAATACCTTTATTCAGGGGATCATGGAAAAACATATCATTTGGTCTTAATAGTAAATGTGCTCAGAGATATTTAAGCCCTGTTACTCAGCCAAGGTAATGGAAAATGTTTTTATTTTTAACAGTAAAATATTGAGAGGACCCCAAAATGATCTGTAGTGTGAAGAAATCTCAGTGGAATCATGAAAAGACCACCAGACTATATTGAGTGAATAGACTGGAGACCTTGACCCAAATCACTTAATCTTCTGGGGCCTCCACATCTGGACAAGCTCCTTAAGGTACCCTGAGACTCTGATGTCATGGTTCTATGGGTTCTTGGCTTAATGGAGGCTTATGAGATGGTGGTGCTCATATACCCCCTCTTGTCCTGATTAGTGGAGTTCTTACAAGGGAGAAGGTTTGCTTTTCCTTCACTCTAGTAGACTGTAATCTTCTTGAGGCAGGAGCCATGCTTGTTCACCACTGTGTCTCTAGCATCCATCAGACGGGGCCTCTGTGAACAACTTTACGTGAATGGATGGCTTGCTCATGATTGGAGGCAGGAGGGTCAGAAGCAACATTATTAGGAAAAGCCTTGTGTGACAGGGAGGGTGTGCTTCTTTTTCTGGCTAGAAAATGCCCTTGCTTATTCTTCTTTTAAAGATGGCCTTTTATTGGCCAAAGACTGAGATTCAACGAGAATATTAATCTGAAAGTAACAAAGTGTGAGTTTTATAGACTCTGGACCACTTGCGGCGCAGCTGTTTCTTTTTAGTGGGGACAGCTCTCCTCACCCCCCATTCTCTGGCAGAGAGGTTGGTGCACTGTGATATCGTCTTGCAAAATGAATGCCTTTCTTTGTTATTGTTTCCTCACTTTGGAACAGTTGAGTTTTATTTAAAGCACTAAATCTAGCGTTGGGTTTTAATGGTGGCCTGATTGGAGTCCTTATCATTCTTCATGAAAAATCTGCAACTGCTTTAAAAGTCCAGTTGACATGTTTCTGCATTCACTGGCCCCTCCAGTTCTCCTCCTCATCTGAATTTCTGTCACACTGTGGGTACAGTATCTCCTCTACGATGAACCAGACTCATCCGAGGTAGGTGCCATTCTTTCTGCTGCAGGTGGGTGCTGGCTTCGTGTGGTTCATTTGCCTTCTAGTGCCTGGGCTGCTCCTTTCCCACGCTGGCCCCTGCAGGTATTTGTTGAATGTGTGAATGAATGATTTCTAGGTAAGCTTAGAAATGGAGTTAGTTATATTCCATTATTCCAGGTAAATCATAGACTTTTAGAGAAGGCAGGGTTCTGTGAGATGATGTAACCCAAGTTACCCATTTTATATTCTAGTTTTATTTTAGGGTCTTCTCTGTGAAGTGAGTTCTATAATTTCAACATGACTGCAAAGATCTGAGAGGTTTTGTTCGCATCAAAGGGCTGCAGTTGCAAAGCCTTGTTCAAGAACCAAGACCGAAGCCCATTTCCACGGGATGGAGAGCCGATGCAGGAGGCCTAATAGATGTGGATCATTTAAATACGGAGGGACCTGCACATGATTTTATAGTGGTGAAGTGCTTCCCTCCTCACCCTCTTCTCCTACCCTTAACATTTTACTTTACCAATGTTTGTTCTCCTGTGTCAAATAAAGCACCTTTTATATTTAGCACAATCAGCCCAGTGTCAAGTTTGTCTAGTCCAAAGAGCTGAACAAACATTAACCCATCTAACTCCCCTTGACCCCAGACTGCACACCCTTGTTTAAACACTACAGTTATCCTAGATAACCACTCTAGGCAGTAGCTAGGAAAACTATAGAAAGCAGAGAGTTTAAATACCTGCTAGGGTGTGTTGCATACTGATGTTAAAGGTCTTAAATCCTGATTGTTTACAGTTCAAAAGCCTTCCGGAGGGATGATTAAGGGCGAAATGCCTGAAGTAGGAAATGGCTGAATGCCTTTTAGAAGGTGAGGGCTTTTGATGATGGACTGTCTAAAATATTTCAAAATTGCAATATCCAAAGATTTTATTACCAAAGTAGAATTAAGCAACAAATTCTTGAGACTCTCCATAAATCAAAAATTACTACCCATTCCCCCCCACAATAAATTAAAATATCTGGCTGAGTTTTGGGGAGTGAATATATTAATTTATCTAAATGACATGTTGACTGTGGCTTGTTCTCAGGAGATTGTTTTTTCCCCTTCCATCTGAGACGTCTAGCCCATCTTTCCTGTCTGCCTTTGGAATTTGTAAAACATTGTAAAAGGTCCATTCCAATTCTATCACAAGGAATGGAATTTGAGGAGTTCACAGTTATTTCAGCTCTCTAAACTGAAAAAAAAATTTTTCATAAAAGAAATACTGTATTCTATGATGAGGGAGAATTTTCTAAAAATCCAAACGCTTGTCTCTAATTTATGTACAACTTTTAGCAAGTCACTTCAGGTTGGTGGGCTTATTTTCCTTGTCTGTAAAACTGAATGCATTTGATAAGCTTAACTGCTAATTCTTCTTTATTTTGACCGCTTATTCAATATCTCAATTACTTGAACAATGGCTTAAAAACAATCATAGCTGAAGGAAATGGAAGTAGTCATTACTGGTCCAAAAACGGAATTTTTGTCCATTATTATTTGTGATGCATTAGGAGAGATCATGGGACACATCCCGATCGTTTTTGCTGTCTTCCGTCTGGTATGTGTGTGTGTGTGTTTGCAGGCATCTTCTACCTCGTGAAGGTCAGATATTGTCAGTACACCTAATGGCTTTTGACGTCAGAGTACTTGCTGCTTACTTAACAGTTTAATAGGAGCTACTTTTTAAAAATGGCTCAGAGTTGTGGTAAATTCAAAACGAATATTATAATTTTAGTCCTATTTTTGTTCAGTAAGAAAATGTAAGTGGAAATTGCCATTCCTATCTTTTGAATAGTCTTTTGTGGATTTCCTGGTAAAATCCTGGTGTTTTGGGTCAAGGATGACACTGTTTCATGAGCTCTTCCTGTTACACTGAGAAACAGGTCTGACTTCAGAGGCCCTAAGCAGTGAAGAGATTACAGGTGATGTCCTACCTTCTACATGTTCCTCTTCTGTAGCAATGCGTAAATCCAAATTAAAACGCCTCTAAATTCTAAAATGCCGAAGTTCTGATTTCTGTCCATCATTTCTCCCTGCTTTTTAAAATAAATTCAAACATCAAATTATTTCAAAATCATTGTTTCTATGTTTTTGTGCCAGTGTCCTGTTTTGATATGTGTTGAGAGCCCTACTGACCTGTGCTCATGCCATATTTATATGGGCCACGGTGAAGGGCAGAGCATGATCGGACCACGGCAACGACAGACATCATCTAGATAAGCTTAACCAACCAGAGACTGCCCATCAGGTATTTCCGCATTTATGCAGGTAGTGTAAACTATCAGGAGATACACAGCTTAGCTTAAGTCCTGGCATGTACTTAGTTTCACATTTATGTAGCATGTTTTTACTTAAGAATGTTGATAACTCAAGAAACAATGCCACTATTTACAAAGTGCACATATGATACTAACTATATACGGAAACGTCCATGAACATTAATCAGTCTTCCAATGAGCTTACGCAAATTTCGAAGAACAGGCTTTTTCCTGAGAGTCCCTTTTCCCTGTGTAATAGAGATGCTTGGTTTGCTTATCCCTTTATTTTGCAAGTAGATTTTTTCAAAGTTTTGATAGTTAAAATTTTCATGCCTTTTCACTCCTTCTGACTAGTTTTTCTTAATTTTTTGCATAAAATTACAGATTTATAAAATTTTAATTGTGAAAATAAAATAGGTTGAAGCATATTGAAACATCTCACTTCAAATGACTGAACTTGTGGCAAATATGGAAAAACATTTAGTTTCTAGTTTTAAAAATTATTGCTTAACATTATGTAGTACAGCTATGCAACATACATATGAACCTACTATGAGTTAAATCATGTTTTTGGAGACTAGTAAAAATCTCTTATAAAATTATTATGAAGGGTGACCTTAAGGAAATGCCAAGCTTATTAAGTGCGCATCAATGTTACTTCAGAGCATGAAAGTTAGTAAGTGTTCCAGTATGTATGGGCAAGGTTTTCAAATCCCTAAATTTAATGTAATTTGAGGCTAATGGCATAGTATTGTTCAAAATAACATGTAATATATTAGAAAGTACTTAAGTGCATTGAATCAGAATAGAGCATTTATTAGCATATTTATAGAATTACATCTTACCTAGTAAAGTCATATATCTCAGAGAGTTCATGTTTAAGCTTGCCTTTGAGTTTTAAACTCTTATTTTCACGTTATTAAGAAATAGGTTCCAGTATCTTAGTAAAGTTTGAGAAGATAAAGTAAATTCAGTTATAAAGTTATGCCAAGGTGGAAAACATACTTTGATTCAATATGAAAAATAGCCAGAATCCTTTTTAATGTGTTTGCATAACAAAAATAGCTGGTGCTGTGAATTTCATTTTTGCCCAAATTGTGACATTCATCAAGGAAGAAAGAGCATAGGAACCATTTATGCCTATGAATTTATGCTCCAAATCGTGAGATAGTTTGGTGAGGGGAACTACTTTGGGATTTTCCTTTCTCCAGTTGAGATTTTGAATTCTCTGTAGTGCTGTGTTATATAAAATGACTCCTTGATGTGATTGTCTTGAATTTGGAGGAATTGAGAGCTTTTTGTTTGGGTTGCTACTTCATTTTTCTCTTTTTATCTGTATTGTATTTATGTAGATACCGTATTTATCATGTTGATTTTAAACTTTTTTCCAGTGCCTTTTATGGGAAACACCGTCTCTACAGTTATGTCAACAAACCACACCGTTTATGGAGTAAAGATATTTTCCTGCTCCTACTTGTTAGCTGACTTCTCATGATTTCTGGGGAACAGTGAAATGGTTGGCAGCGCGACCTGTAGCATGCTGAATGAGGGTGACAAGCCTTTTCAAGGAGCTGTGGGGTCACTCTCTCTGACCTTTAGACCCTTGGGTTTTGTCAGTGACTTTCATCTGTGTCCTCCTGGTTCAGGGATCTATCTTAATGATGCCTAAACACATTCTTTAACTCAGGACTTGATAATGATGACAAAACCACGCTATGACTGAGAGCCATCTGCTGTTTGTAAACATTTCTCTCCGGTGCACAGACAGCCATAAAACTGCATCTGCCAGGAGTGGGCCCAGGGGTTAGCAGTCAGACCATTCTCTTTAAGGGATTTGTGCGTCCTTAGTCAAGAAACTGTTCCCGTTTGGAGCTTTTTCAGAAGCCCCCTTCTCTTTACATTTGTTAAACTCTTTTTTTGTCTACCAGTGTTTCCATCCCAGCCTGTCTGTGTTGGAACGATCAGCATCTTGTGTCAGGATACTTCTTGATTCTTATACATCTTTTAAGTGCCTGGTGGGTGTGAGGCACTGTGTAAGGCTTGAAGTGGCAGGTGAAACTGTCGCCATCTTCCAGGAGCTCCAGTTGGTGTGATCGGATCCCCAGGGATCCTCACGGCGATGACATACTGTCACAACAGGTCTGCATGTGGGAACACCAAGCAGGGGTAACTGAGACAGCTGGGGCATTGGACGTTATCACAGCCAACGAGCAACCTACCTGCCAAAGGGAGAGTGTGAGAACTTTCAGCTTCCTGGTGTATTGGAAGAAGTACATGCTTTGGACTTTGTAAGTTGCTACAGAAAATAACAGCTTTGTTAAACTATGAATAGAAAGAATTGAAGGTAAAAAATAAAGAATAATATGCTAGGGGAATGCATGGTAGGAAAATAATTGTTGTCAGTTTACAGCATTTTATCTTTGAGACTACATACCTACTAGGTAAAAATATTGCTTCTGCGGTACCGTTAGGAGGATATTTCATAGCTATTTGTCTCTAAAAGAAAGTTTTTATTAAAATGTTTATACCACAAGGATTAAATTAAACTAGGGAAGTTGCTGCTTGCTTAGGTCACTGAGCAAATGCTCAAAGAAACGCATTAGGCCAAACTATTTGTAAACACTTTTTTTAAAAGGTGTATATAGAAAGTTTGAGTATACATAAATAGATGGAAGACCTGGCAACTTGCACAAAATAAAGATAGGCTCGCTACAATTATTGAGTTTCCTAAGCTTTAATAGCAGGTAATAATTTTAGTATTTCAAAGCTCCTTTTCTGGCTTCTGAACTGTTGGGAAGTTATACTGGTTATTTATCCCTTTATTTTGTAGGTATTAAGAAAACCCAAATCGCAACAAAATACCAAAACTCCCCACATTTAACCCCGACTTTGGGTGGAAAGAGCAAAACAAAAATCCCCCCCATAATATTTCTCAAATACTTTGGTTTATGCCTGAATATTGGCCTAGGGTATCCTAGGAGCTTTAGTCAGTATTTTGAAACCATAAGCTTTAAGTTTTTGAGCAAAAATGGATATGAGCTTCGTGGATTTGTGCGAAAATATCCATAATTCTCTTGTCTATATTATCTTACAGGCACATAATTCTTTGACTTAGTCATTTTTTTTTTTTTTACCATTAAGCTAGTACATCTTAGCCATACAAACTATGGCTTTTAACAAGCATTCTTTACATGCTTGTTGTTTTAAATACTACAGTCTCTTGCATTGTGTTTGAGGGGTGTCTATATCTATGGACCTGCTTATAGGATTCTATGTTTTTCTGTCTCTTCAGAGAGACCTTCACACCTTCACTGCAGTGTTCCTGGTCCATCTATTTTATTTGGTGGTTTATTGATCTTAAAAAAAGTTACTCCTACTTTCTGCTGTCATCAGTGGAAAGTTTAGCTATTTGCATGAAATCCTATTCTGCTATGTTTATCTCCTGACTTGATTTTTTTTTTTTTCCTATGAGGGTCACAACATATAAGCCTAATAAATAACCTTTGCCAGAGGGTAACTGAGTATGCCTTCAGCATTTTTCACCTTTGTCCATCTTGACTAATTAGTGGCAAAGTATATATGAGATAAGAGTTGGAATTTTTTGAAAACATTGTTTAAAAGGTATTGTTATTTAGTTTGTTTGCTAACTCTGAGGGAAGCCATTACAAATCTGCTACTGATGATTTTTAAAATTCAAATAAGAAAATAAAGGCAAATTAAACGGACAGGATGCCTGAAAACTAACAGATTTTATCCAAATATCTGGTTCGATTACAGGTCTGGAGCAGGGCAGGATTCAGGGAAGGAGACGGAATGGAGGCTGTCTCAGCATGCAGGGCCGGTGGCTGTGGGTGGCGGTGGCAGTGGGGTTCCAGACCCAGCCCTCCTTGCTCACCGCCTCGGTGAGGGAGGCCATGCACCTGAGTCTGTCAGTGTCCTTAGCTGTCAGATGAGAAAAACTGTCCCCAGTGTGAGGATTAGATGAGATGTCACTTGTGTAATACTGACACAACACCTGGCAGAAGGAGTCTCCTCCCGGAGGTCCCATAGCCCTCAATCATATTCCTCTTTGGAGGTTTTTACCTATTTATTATCATGTAGTTTATTTCATATTCAGTGTTATCTTTTCATTTAAATTTTTGTTTTAGCTTTTTTATTGAAATTTAGTTGATATACAATATTATATTGGTTTATGATGTACAGCATAGTGCTTGTTGTATATATTATCATATACATTACAAAATGCTTACCATGGTAAGTGTAGCTGTATCCTTCAACATACAAAGCAATACAAGTCTATGTTGGATTAATCTGGGTAACATCTACATTTCCTAGTAGAGAAAATGTTCTGTGACTATTTGTTGAATGACTTTATGAATGAGTGATTACTGGTACATGTTGTTTAAATATTCTTACTGTTCCTGGTAGGAGTTTTAAGATTTGATGTCTGATACTGGCTGACTTGGATGTATGATTTGAACATGGAAGTCTGTCGTGTCATAGATCTGAACATCATGAATATAGCTTGGAACAGCCTTGGACGGCTACAAATATAAGCTTTAGATCATCTCAAATCTAGAATCTGGGCAAATCGTAAAATAACAAAATGAGTGTTGTGTCCCAAATGGAGTTACTACCTGCTATGGGATGGGTCCACCCAGAGCCGGTCCTGCATCTTTGTAAAATGGATTTAAGAAAGTGTATGATTTCCCCACCAGTGAGTGATGAAGGAGGTCCATGTTGTTTCCATCATAATAAATCATCACGTTTGACTGCTTTAAAATCTCATTCTGCTCTTTGAAATTCCTAGGTTGGGCTACTGCTGAGGCAACTGGCAGGCTTTCTACACATTGCTGTGTCCCTGAGTGAAGAACCGTCTTTGCTAGGCTGTAGTCTTAGAGAGGACCTTGTCGACGGTAGAAATTGGTGGGCCTCATGTGAGGCTTTGGGGCCTTGGGGAACCTGTGTGCTCAATTTAATTGTTCATGGCCCTGGAACACATTGCATGTTTATGTGTCTGTCAGTTGACTGTACCCTTGTCTCAGCATTTCCAGTTGCAGATTTACCTACTGTACCAATATTTTTAATTTTATTTACTTAAGGGTTAATTAAACTTAGCTTTGTTCAATACTTTTTTCTCCTCCCAAAGGGGGAACTCGGATTAAAGTAAATGTAATCCTTCCTCATATGTCAACTCTATCTCATTTTCTTTAATAAAATTAAGTATTTTGATACTATCCCAGGTATTTTAAGCCATATAGCTCAAAGTTGTGTTGGAGATGTACAAAACAGTACAGCTTTGCCTGCTTTCCTTTTTACAGCCACTTTCGGTACAATTATAATAATCTATTCTGTCTCCTCATTATTTTCCTGAGTTTACATTAAGATTTTAAGTCACTGTATAAAATGAAGATCAAGGACTTTTTAAAAATTATTGAGAGTATAAATAACATGCCTTAAACACTGGTAGAAGAAGGTTTTCTGAACACTGAAAGAAAATGAATTCATACCTGCTGTGAAGGAGGAAAGATCAGCAACTTACCCTTTTAAGCTGGACCCCAGCTTTGCCAAGGCTTGGCGATGAACCTCAGGCCTGCTGTAGAGAAGGCCGATTCTGGGCCATCCTGGAATGAAAATGATTTCAATACTGGGGTGATTTGGCTGCCATAACAGCTCCACAACTCTTTAATTGGTACTCCTACCTTTCAGAAGAAGACGCTGTGTTTTAAATACATATCCAAGCTGTCTGATATCTGAGTTATATTGCATTTTTACTTTAAGTGTGATGTGGAAGAATACCTTCAAACTTGTATTGACTCTAAACTGAATCTAAATATGTCAGCTAAGGAGGTGAGAAGAACTTCTAAAATGATAAGTAGGAAGGAATGGGAGTGGGGTGGCGATAGCATGGTTGGTGGGGACATTAACTGCATCTACTTGGGTTTTATTTTTCCTTTGTTTTCATTCTCAAACCAAGAAAAAATGTTCAGAGAAGTTGGTAATAGAAAGTACTTCAAATTACCAGAAATGAACTGTATTTTTAGTACTTGTGCTCTTTCTTTTTCTGTTTTTTGGGTCACAGATCTTGTTTTTTATGTGATAAAATGAAAATGAGTGGTGTAGTTCCTTAACTCGGCCAGTAGAGGGGAATGACGCCTATAACCACTCATCACCATGTGCAATTCCTCCAACCACTTCTCGGGCTCCGGTGTGGTAATGCTGCAGCCTTGAGGGTAGATGCTATCAAGGGAGCCCAAGGCCCATGACATGTGCAGAGGCGACCTTCATTTTTTGAACTGTGCTTTCATCTTTTTAGGGCTTCTCTGATTTCCGTTTCTATTTCTGTGTCTGTCACTGCATGTCTTCCCTTATGTGTATTTGTCACCTGGTTAATTCTTGGTGTGTTGACCCTCTCTGTGCTCCTTAAACCTAACTTGTATTCAGGGCTGAGACAAATCCCCAATTTCCTAGACTGTGAAGATCAGGCCATCTCAAGTTTGTAGGATTTATCTATCACCTGTATAGGTATCATTGTTCTATCTTTAAAGTTCAACTCTTTGTGGGAGAAAAGTCTTTAGAATGTGAAATTCCAAATCTTATTTCCAATATTCTTACTTTGCTTCTTCTTTTCATTAAAGTATATGCTTGAATGAATGTCTTCATTTGGACTCAACCTAAGGGAAAACGTTTTCCATTATTAGGCTATTTTAGTGTTTAATAAGTACTGTTGGGCTGAATGTTTGTTCAAAGTACATTCTCCTAAAGTCAGATTTAGGAGATTTTGTGGGGTATAGCAGCCAGTAAAATCTGGCACTGGATTCCAGTTTTACATAACAAGACCGCATATAAGTCTGGATTAATATTTGACAAAAGTTGGTTTAGGATGATATAAATCCTCCTTCCAACAAACTAACGTGTTGAGACAGTATGAATGCATGTGTCCCTTGATTGGTAAAAAGGAGTACAATCTATTTTAAGTTTTGAAATGTGTCAGGCGATTTCAAGAGGGGTTAAATAATGTTCAAGTGGAATTTATCCCTGGGACGCAAGGTTGGCTTAACATATGCAAATTAATCAGCATGATACACTACATTAAGGGAATAAAGAAAAAACCACAGGTTCATCTCAATAGATGCAGAAACAGCACTAAAAAAGTTCACCATCCATTCATGATAAAAAAAACTCTCAACAAAGTAAGTATAAAAGGAAATTTCCTCAACTTAATAAAGGCCATTTATGAAAGCCCACAGATTACATCAAAATTAATGGGGAAAACTGAAAATTTTTCCTCTAAGATTGGTACAAGACAAGGAATCCCACCGCTTCTACAGAGCATAGTATTGGAAATACTAGCAAGAGCAATCAGACAAGAAAAAAAGTCATCCAAATTGGAAAGGAAGAAATAAAATTAATCTCTGTTTTCAGATGACATATCCTACATGTAGAAAGCCCTAAAGACTCCACAAAAAAGCTGTTAGAGCTAATAAACACATTCAGTTAATTTGTAAGATGCAAAATCAACATATAAAAATCAGTTGCATCTTTTTACATCAATGATCTATCTGAAAAGGGAATCAAGAAGCAATGCCATTTATGATAGCATCAAAAAGAATAAATGTGTAGGGATAAATTTAACCAGAAAGTGAAAGATCTGTGTACTGAAAACTATAAGACGTTGATGAAAGAAACTGAAGAAGACACAAATAAATGGACATTTATCCTGTGATCATGGAAGGGAAGAATTAATATTGTTAATATGTCCATACTACCCTAAAGAGATATACTGATTCAAAGCAATCTCTATCAAAATTCCAATAGATTTTTCACAGAAATGGGATGAATACTTATCAAATTCATAAGGACCATAAAAGACTGAATATCTAAAGCGTTCTTGAGAAAGAACAGTTTGAGACATCACACCTCCTGATTTCAAATTTTATTACAAAGCTGGAGTAATCAAAATATTGTGGTACTGACATAAAAGCAGCCATATAGATCAGTGGAGCAGAATAGAGAGCCCAGAAATAAGTCCAAGCATGTACGGTTAACTGTGTTTTGATAAGGACACCAAGTATACACAATAGATAAAGGAGTCTCTTCAACAAGGGGTGCTGGGAAAACTGGACAGACACATGCAGAAGAATGAAACTGGACCCTTATCTTTCACTGAGCACAAAAATCAACTGAAAATGGATTAAATATTTAACCATAAGATCTGAAACCATAAAACCCTTAGTAGAAAACAGGGAAGAAGCTCCTTAACATTGGTTTTGGCAATGATTTTTTTCTATATGCTATCAAAAGGACAGGCACCATAGTGGAATATAACTCAGCTTTATAAAAGGAGATCCTGCCATTTGTGACAACATGGATGAAACTGGAGGACATTATGCTAAATGAAACAAGTCATACACAGAAGGAAAAAAACTGCATGATCTCATTTATATGCAGAATCTAAAAAACATAAAATACATGGAAACAGAGAGTAGAATGGTGGTTAACTGGGAATGGGAGGTGGGGAAAATGGGAGATGTTGGTCAAAGGACACAAAGTTACAGTCATGTAGGATGAATAAGTCTAGAGATCTAAAGTACAGCATGATGACTATTGTTAATAATACTGTACTGAGTATTGGAAATTTGCTGAAAGAGTAGATTTCAGGTGCTTTCAATCACACACCGTAAAGAGTAACTATATGAGGAGAAGATATGCTAATTAGCTTGATTTTAACAATCATTTCATCATGTATATGAATATCAAATCATCTTGTGCACCTTAAATATACACAGTTTTTGTTAAAAAATAAGATAAAAATTTAAAGAAGAGGGGTCAGATGTAATAAATAGAAAAAATACGTGAAGATTTGGTTCACAGCAAACTTTGTTTAAAACATCATGACACATTCTTGTATCATGTTTAGGGTCATGGTATGGATAGTCTGTCTGGGAAAGAGGAGGCAGCTGATCATACCGAATTATTATGGATCAAACAGCATGAAGGGAAAGGAAGGCCACTGTGCTGCGCAACTGCTGGAAGGGCTACATGTGCCGCCGTGTGAGACCCGTGTTGCTGCGTGGAATCCTGACGGGAACGACGGGTGGTGGAGGGGAAGGCAGTGCCACCACTATTTATTACACAGATACCAAAACGGAGGGCGAGAAAGGCAAAGGAACCTTCCTTTTGCTATGCTCTGGTAAGACACTGGGCCAGATGCACGCCCGCCTGGTCTGAAACCAAACCGCTCACTTCCTTCTTCACACCAGGCTGCCTCCCAAACTCTATGGGGTCACCACTGTGATCTCGGCGTGGCTGTTTGCACAGTCTTGTTTATCTGAATAGGCTGTTCTTTTCAAACTTTCCTCTCTGAGCAAAGTTCTTTTCTTTCATGTCTTAAATCATTTTGTTTTAGTTTACAAATTCAAAGATGGCAAAAATATTGAATAAGAATTGTGAGTTGATTCATTTTCTGTTCTGAAAGACAAGACAAGGTGGATTCTTTCACCATGAGATGATGTCCAGTGCATTCAGTGGTAAGATGGGGCCAAGCTTCTTCCAGTTGTTAGGGGTCCCAGTCTCGTCCAGGAATCCAAGCATGTTGAGAATTACAGGGCACGACGTGGAGGTATGCATGAAAGGACTACCACTGGGTACTTTTGTTCGCCAAATCAGATGGAAGAGACCTCCTACAATTACTGGGGTGGGTCCAGGTCTGAGGACTCCTGCTTGGCAAGGTAGAGTAAAAAATGTGTTTATTAAGGAACTAGCTGTGGAGCATAAATGGATGTTGAAATAGACCAGAACCAGGCGAAACAGCCCACCAGCAGATAGCCATAAAAATTAAGGTTACAAAACAGAGCACATACTTTGCCCTGCTCCTCCATCTCTGAACTCAGGGTCAGGGCCTCAGCCTGAACCTGTTTCCCAGCTGGTGTTTGCTTCACTCCAAACAGTCTTCCTAGGTTTCTCTTCCCAGCTTAGGCTAAGCCAAGGTGTAATTTCTCACCATCTCTTTTATAATATTTATTTCATATTATGTGTGTGTGGGATGCCTGCCTTTGAGTTTTTCTAGACAAGATGCAGGCTCTTTTTTGACATGCTAGACTGCTTGGAGGAGGACATAGGAAAGGAGAGGGAGGTGGGGACGGCTGAGGAAAGCGATTGCCTGAGTTTTCGGTAGAATGCTTACCTAAGAGGCCACAGATTTTGCTCCAACCCTATATGCCTCATCCTTTTCTTCTACAAATAATTGATTAAACTCTTTACAAAGTGTCTCGACTCCAGCTCCATTTGAAACTTCTTCCAAGAAGAATAAAAATTTGCTTGTCCTCTAGATTGAGTGGCACTTCAGTGAATCCAGACACAAGAAGAAATGGCTAAGAATTCGGTGTTACAGGAGGTCCAGGGAACACATTATGGACACAGAGTAAAGGCTACTGGCAGAACGAGGGACATTTTGAAGAGGCAGTTCATGACTGGCTTTGCCAAAATGAGTCACGTCCCCTGCAAGTTCCCACTCTAAGAATTTTGCTTTCATATCAGGATAATTCCAGTAGGTTTCCTACTCCCATTGTTTTCTTTGTAGACTGTTGTGGAAGTTTTGGTGCTCCCTGCCCTAATACAGATAGAGTTATAACTATAATAAAGTCATTAAGTCCTCATGATTTTATAAGATAGAGATACCTATGAAGAAAATAAGTGCTAATGAAAGAATTAAGTGCATGAGGCCCTCCTCATAATAATAGCATTGAAGGTCTTGAACACTACTTTATACTGTACATATTATACAGTCTTGTTGCACAGTCTTTTTCAATCAGCAACATTAACCTGTGGGTATGAAATAAAGCACAGAAGCTTCCTCAATATAGCAATTCATTATTATTATTTGTTCTTTGAAGGACTCTCTACAAACTCAGAGTTAGCCCTGGAGAAGCATGTTAGAACTGCAGGGAAAATGAAGGAAAACGAATAAACATCAACTTTGTATTCTGTACATATGAAGACTTAGGCAAGGTAGATAGGACAGGTCATGCAATTCAGGCCCAGTTTACTGTTCTACCTTTGTAACTGAAAAAGTGAGATGACGAGGAGGAATAATCATTTTCCTATATTTTTTATGGCAGCTCTAAAGGTCTTCATAAATAGGACACCTGTTCAAAGGTGCGATGCTTTCCTTGAATGTAATGCTACAGTGATTAAGCGAATAGAAAAACCTAGGAAGAATAAAATTCCAAGATTTGATACTTCCTGGGGTGGAGGTTGGAAAGGCAGTTGATCTTTTAAACTTTAATCCCTTCTGATTTTGCCAGTCACTGAAAATCCTTTCCTAGTAATGAGAAACACACCAGGAAAAAGATGTGTTTAATCTGCTTGCTGATATTTGGTACCAAACCGTCCAGCCCTTACAGAATTTTTAATACACTGTGTGTCGTGACTGGCCATGAGGGTGAGCCTCGGTGGTCTTCCTCTGTGCTTTGGGGCACAGAGGGTTTGTCAGGACCCTCACTCTCTTGACAGTGAAGTTCACTGGGATAGGAAGCTTATATTGGGTCAGATACCTATTTTATTGACTCAGGTCTATTATTGGGAGGAGCCTTTTACAATTCAGAATTTAGAAAAATATGTTGCCACCTTCAAATTAATAAGAAACTTTCTTTCCTTTCTCTCTACCTGCCTCTGACCCTTTAATTATTTCATCGCTTCCTTTCCATCCCCCCTCTTCCTCACCCTCCCCGCTCATCCATCCATCTGAAGTAATGGTATCTATGTAACTGTGTGAGTTACTTTTTTGCTTAGTCCAGCTGGTAGAAAGCTTAGAGTTAAGTTTTATGCTCAACTTTTATAATATAAGTAATAATTACAGTAGCTCACATTTATTGAGCACTTACTGGACCTCTTTCAAGGTACTCAACATTACGTTATCCTTTACAGTACCCTTTCACTTAGTCCTTATGCCTGCATTACACAGTAGCTACCAATATAGTCCTTATTTAACAGATGAGAAAGCTGGGTTTCCTGAGACACTTGGCTTGTGGAGGTGATGCTGTGTAGGTGCTGGAGCCCGTGTTCAAATCCCAGCAGCCTGCCCTGGGTCCTGTGCTTGAAGCATCTCATGGTGCCGCCACCGGGTACCTGGTCGGGCCTAGGTCTTCTGTTACAAGGGCTCCATCTCATAGTCTGTTTTTTTTGTTCTTATTTAATAGGTCAGTTGTAAAATGGCATTTGTTGTGAAGTGCTTCAAATGTGCTTTGGAATCAGGTGTGACATAAGTAAAGAGAAATATAACCACTACAGTTAGTACACAAATTCAGTGCTTATGTCCTCTGATCTGACTGGTATCTTTCAAGAACTGTCTCTTCTCCTCAGTACGAATTTCTACAAAGGGCTCCTTCTTTTTACTTCTCTATAATCATTTAGTTTGTTTTTAAAAATCGTGTTGAATAATATAACATTTGATCATGAAATGTAAATGTTTTAAAAGACACTTACATAAACACCATAAGATAAAATAGATGTCAACATATATAGTACACATACATATATGTTGAAATATATAATACATATATACACACACATGTATGTTTCAGATTTCTCATAAAAATAACATTTAAAGATACATTTAAAGCCACCTTCTTTCTCTTCTTTCTGTTACCTCTTGAAGCAGAAATTACCATCCTGAAATCCCACTAACATTCTGGTAATTTTATATTCTATATAAAAAATAGGGTATTTTATATTCTTTCTATGTATTTTTGCATTTGTGCTTTTCCCATGTAAGTATATATCCACACACAATATATACTATCTTTATGTTTCAAAATGTACATAAATGATGCCATAGTATTTTGCAACTTGTTTTTTCACTCAGCATGTTTTGAAATATACCTCTGTAAATATAATTCATTTATTTAAGCTTCTATATAATATTCATAACTTTAGTAAACAAAATTGTCCATTTCCCCTCTAATGGACAGATTGCTTTGCTTTTTCTAACAACACTGCAGCAAACATTCTTGCGCATTTCTGGCAGGATGCATAAGTGAGAGAATTTAGGGTAGGTAACTGAGGTGAAATTACATCTTGTGTTATGTGGTCATCTCTAACTTTGACCTGGCCAAATTGCTTTCTAAGAAGTTGAACCAATTTATTTATACCCTAGCAAGCAACATGGAAGAGTTCTATGTTCTCATGTTGGAGGGTCTGTGTCCATCCATTCTCATGTTCTCCTTTACACTTAATGTTATCAGACTTAGTACTTTTTGACAATCAGGTGGATGTAAGATGTTTCCTCTTTATTTTAATGTGCATTTTCTTGATTACTAGAGAGAGCATGAAACATTAAAAACAATGCTTATCAGGCTTTGGGGATTCCTCCTCTCTGACTTGCTTATTTATATAATTTATTCATTGCTGAGTTAACTTCATATTGATTAGTCATATGCCTCATATATTCTGGATAAAAGTCTTTCATTGATTACATGGTTTAGGTTGTAAATATCTCCTCTTTCTTCTGGATTGGCTATTCACTTTGTTTATAGTATCTTTTGTCATACAGATATTTTAGTTTTAATACCATCAAATTTATTAGTCATTTCCTTTATGGCTTATGATTTTTTGTATTGGTTAAATAAATTCTTTTGTCCAGTAATATGATAAAAATAATCTCCTATGCATTTATACAATTTCATTTTTCACATTGTGGACTTTAATCCATTTTCAAGTTCTTTCTGGAACTTAGATCCTTGCTGGAAGAACAGATAAGAGAAGTACTTAGGAATGAAGACTTAAAGATGAGTGGGATGGTTGATGATAAAGAGTTTTAAGCTTCTAATGTAAACTGGGTCTGTGCATTTTGTTTTCCATGTTGATTATTCTATTTTTAATATTTCCACCTTTTACGTGTTTGTATGATGCATTATTGGTAATTGCTTCAGATTTTTTAACTTAATTTTTCATTAACTTGTGCATGATATACAGTTGGACCTATTGAATTTTGTATTTTAATAACTGTATAACTATATTTTTTACTTCCAGAAGTTCAGTAGATTCCTCTCAGTATTGCCTATTCTTTTATTGTAGTTATAAGACATTCTTTGATACTCATATTATAGCCTCTATAAAATTGCTTTATTATCTGTTGTTCCTGAGATTTTTATTTTTCTATTTGCTATTTGTGCTGACTCTTGATGTTGTTAGATTCTTTCATCATGTGTTTTGTAGTTTTGGGGTATGAGCTCATCTTCATCAGGGCTTTTAGCTGCTGGAATCCTGTTGGGCTTGAAGTTGAGGGCAGACACTACTGGTAGGTTGGTTTAGAGGTCACGCACTAGTGTTTTGTAGTTTGCTTTGTTTTCCTCCCAGAGCCTGGAGCAAGACAGACAAAAACCCTGCTCTTCATGGGAGGGTCCCTGTCCATCCGTCTGCTGAGGATGCTGTCCTCTGAGGCTCTTGGCTTTCTGCAGCAATTTTGGTTTAAATGCCTCTCCTTGAATTGGATCAAGGCCTTATTGCCTGCTACTGTGTGGGTGTGAAAACCCACACCCAAGGCTCCTGACCCTACCCCTGCTTCTGCTGGCCTTTCAGGGGCACAGAAAGAACTCAAGGGGTTTCAGTTGTGTCTTTCACTTGATACCTTGAGATTTCTTTTCCTCTCTTACAAGCTCAGCTGTCATACAACAGATTTATGTTTACAATCTAACCTACCATTTCTGGGTACTTGTGGTAAAAATAGTGTTCAGGTTATCTGATTCTACCGTCTATCTGGCACAAAGAGTGTGAAGCCCTTTGACAGTGTTTTCAGTGTGTGGAGCCCCGTAGACTCCTAGACCATTTAGAGCTTTAGGATAGGATTCTCAGGCGCTCCAGGATCCTGGCTCTTCTGGAGAAACCACTCCAGTCTGCTCACTGAGGGCCTGTCTCATCTTGCTTCTCCAATGTCTTTGGATCCCATTTATGCTTTTTGAACTGTAACAACTAAAAATCTAGCCTTCCCTTCTAATACCCTCTTTTCAAGTGGTGAACCCTGTGTATGCCTCTCTCTCCCTTTGTGATCTGCCATTAAGATGTCATTTCCCCTTCGTATCTCTTTATTCTCAAATCAGCCTCTAAAATCTCAACTTTTCTTTTAAAGATATCTCTCCTGTCTTCCTTTATTCTGATTTCATTATTAAAAAAACACTCTCCATCTGATAATAAGACTAAGCCTGCTTTTCAAGCCAGTCTAGTTTCTCTTTGATTATTCAAGCACACTGAATTCGCAGATACAGAGCAGTCTAGGTGCGGGCCGTTCAGAATGCCTGCTTACCTTTTTGGGTCTTCAGTCATTTTGTCGAACTGTTTCTTTATCTCAACTCAAGCCTGTGGCATATTTTCTTTTTAATAAATGCTCTATTTGGACAGTCATTCAAAACTATTCCCTGAGCACCTACTGTAGACAAGGCACTTTCCTAGATATTTGGGGTACAACAGTGAACGAAACAACTGTTTTTCTTGTCATTATTAATAAAATGTAGTAATTCTGCTGAGGATAAATCCTAATAAAAGAAAAATCGGATGTGCCAGTGCGGCACAGATCTTACAGGAGTGCGGGTGACTTCAGTAGCTGTTGGACAAGCACCACCGCGAGCAAAGCCTGCCCCTTTCAGATTTCTCTTTGGATCCTGACTTCAGGTAATGGGGCAAAAACACTTTGGAGCCTGACATCACAGAGAGCGCTGTAGCTTCCAAGGAACTCAGATCTGCAGCTTAATGCCCCTGTGTCCTGGCCTCCTCCCAGCTTGCGGCGTGGCTGGGAACCTGCACCGGCGTAATTGTTTCTGTGTTCTAATGCTTAAGGGTCTTTGCAGAGAGAGGGCCTCTTTCTCCCAAAGGAGAATCTGGGCTTCAGCCGCCCTGGCTTACGGAGGCCTGTGCCAAAGCCCCCAACACCAGCCTGTGTTTTAAGGCCCCAATTTGTTCGCAGGCTTGTTAATGCCCCACTTGGCCAGTATTTGCTGAATGCCAGCCGGTTATGAAACACCAGGAGCTAGAAAGACCTGCAGAGATTGAAATCCCACATGAGCCACGTTTACAACAGCTTATGCCCTGAAGCTGCCTGCCTTTGGGGTTGATTTCTCCTCCATGTATGATTTTGTTTTCCAAGTGCAAGTCTTGGTCTGTTTCTTTGTGTTCTCAGTCCACTCAACCAAATATCGGGAGTTTAGGGGGTCAATACATATAGTCTTCTTCCTTTCCTGAGTTTAGATCAGTTGGGAGAAAGAGGGAAAAAAGTTGGGGTGGATAGGTGGGCCAGCCCCCCAGCCCCCCAGGGGCCAGCTGGCAGAGGGCCTGGGGCACTGGGTGCAGGTCCTCCTGGGAGAGAAAATCCACATATATTATCCTCAGGTGGGTTCCTGCAGGAAACATGAAGAATCTGTGTGTGTTGGTGGCAGATGTTTCCCAACAATGATGACTCCTAGCATACTTCTTAGAATTTGAGTTTCGGCATTTGTTTACCTGTCTCTTCCACTATTTAGTGGATGCTGTATAACTTTTGTTTTCTTCAGAGTCCTGGGCATATTCAAGAGGTGGCGGAAGCAAGGCCTACCCCTGCCAGTGGAACAGGGAGAGATGCACACGTGCCATTGGACAGAATCATCCTGAAGCACTGCTGTCGTAACCAGCAAGCAATTCACCTGGGGTCTTCTCAGAATATTTTCCTACCCTCTAGGTGAATGAAGTCGAAAATGGATTTTGTAAAGACACAGCTATTCACACTATTCTTACCTCTCCCAGAGATGAGTAAATTAAAGCCCTAGAAAATGTATACTTGGACAAGCCTTATGATGAAACGGACTCCTATTTAATTCAAAACACACTCAGTGACTCAAATAAATCAAAATAATGCCCCTCCTGCTCTCCACCATTTCATCTGGTAATGGCGTGTCCAGCCATAATGAAAGGCTTTTTTGGTGTATATGTTTATATGTATATATATATATTTTAGTTTAGTGCATTTAAATAGTGTTGTAATAATAACATTTATTTTGAGATGGGTGGCAGGGATTGTGCAAGGTGTGTTGCACAAAACTCCCATCAGATCTCCCAGGGCTGTGACTCTCACTCACAGGTGAAAAAGTGGAAGCTCTGGAGAACGAAGCATCTGGCCTGTGTTCTCACGGCTAATAAACAGCAGAGTGGGACTCAAGCCAAGTGCCACCTAACTTCAAAGTGGAAGGGAAATGTGCGCCTGCATCAGAACTGGGTTTGGGCTCTAAGTAGCTTCATCGGAGGCTTCAAAGTAAGCTAATTTCATATTAATTTCAGTTTCAACAAAATATTTGCTCTTGGTCGTGTGGAATTTATTATTTCAAACTTATGAGGCAACAGTGGCTGCGCACTCCTCTTTAAGGCTGACGTCATGATGTGTTGGACCCAGTTTTGAGGTTATATTATAGAACTGAGACCAGGGGATACGGAGTTCGATTGAAATTTCTCTGGGCAAAATACAACACAGAGAGAATCATATAACTTTTGAATGATGTCATAGTGAACACTGAAATCCTTCCTGGTTGACACAATGTCTTTTTGTATATTTTGTTTCTAAGTACTCTATGTTCTAGTTTAGATTTGTCAAAATCAGAGCCTCATCTCTTGGAAGTCCCTGGAGAAATTTGCACTTCAGGAAAATTTTAAAAAATTTTTCATTTTCCCCCTTTCCAAGTGTTTCCAGCCTTCTCTGGTCTCTGACACACGCTGCAGACAGCAGAGATTTACACGTGTTCTGCGGAGCATGTTATTTTATTCCAAAAGTAATTCCTGGCATACCTTCTAGGACCATTTTCCTAAGTTGCCTAATATACACCATGTTATGTTTATCATTTTAAAACCATAGAATTAAGAAGCAGTCTTAATTTTGCTTGTATTTTCATGTTCATTTGGATCTAAGTTTCCTCTATAAATTAAAGGGTAGATTTTTTACTTTTCTATATATCTTTCTAACTAGAGAACTTATTAAAGTTAAAATTTAAAATGCCATGGAGTAGCTTAATGTGTTATAAATTAGCCAAGAGAAGCAGCTAAGACTGCTAGATAAAGTTCTATTCATATCAAATGCCACTCTCTACCTCAGCCTGAATCATAAAATTAGCAATACAAAATCATGCGAGGTGTCACTTGTAGCAAATTATTAGTTATGGGGTAAGTGAAGAAAGTGAATACCTCTGAAAATTGAGCTGATAAGACTTTAAAACTATGGAAAGGTTTCTCTGCCTCACTTAAGAATAATAATAAAAATGATGATTCCAGAAATTTGGTAAGTTTGCAATAACTTGCTTAAAAATGAGGGTTGACTGACTGTGTTATCATTACTGTTTCCTGAGAGACAGTTTATGGAAGGTGGTTTTATGATACATTCCTGAAAACTCTCCAGGTTTCAAATATGCAATATAAACCTCCTTATGAAAACTGCAGAACTTAACCATTTTATAAATAGCACCACACCTACTTCGGATTAAATAGGATTTCCACACTGTAGTGTGGTCAGTTAACAATAAAAAGTGGACACTGAAAACCAGTTGACGAGTCTGTACCTCAAGGATCCCACCCAGTTTATTTAAATTGGAAGTTCTCAGGACCCCAGTTATTTATGTGGGTTATATCTGTCAACATGTACCATTTTACAAATGAAACTGAGAAGAATTTGAACCCCCAGAATTTATACATGAACACATTCTGTTAGCTGTCGGAGTGAAGCTCACGCCATGCAGCCTCTGGAAAACCCCGCTGTGCTTTCTGAAAGAATGAGAAGGACTAAGACAGCGATGCTGTTCCATCAACATGAGAAGAGTTTTGACCTCATAGATCCCCTGAAAGGATTTCAAGGACCTGAGGGGTCCCCGGGCCACACTTTGAGAACCTCTGGTTTAAATGATTTAATGTTATTATTTAGCATTCACCAATACCTTGTAGGAGCTTATTGAATAATAGGAGACAAATCATTTGAGAACGCAGTTTCTGCCTGTGGCTCTTAGGATCCACAGAATTTTATTCTGTGCCCTGTCCTCTCAGTTTCTAGCTGTGAGGCCTTCGGCAAGTCTCTCAAACACTCAAGAGCCTTGGTTTCCTACATGACGCTGGGCTTGCGTGCTGTTGTGTGGAGGCAGAGCAGCCAGCCCTGTGCTGGCGCATGATAGGTACTTAGCAAATGCTTCCTACGGTGGAAGGAAAGGGGGTGGATACCACTTTCCTGCCAGCCCAGCTTTCCACCCCCTCCCTCTCGAGGAGCTTACTGATTACTGTGCTATGAAAAAGATAATGGCTGGAAGAAAGAAACAGGAGCTAACTTTCACCTCCCCCTCATCCCCCCTGCCCGACTCTTTCCTTAAATACAGCGGGTTTATCTTTAAAAGTTTTGATCTAAAACAAGTAATTCCTTACACTTCCAAAGTCTGGCTTATTTGGTTCACTGTATTTATGCTTACTTTGTTGTTTTGTTATATGAGTTTTACCGCTATTAATTAACAGTGCGGTAGTACAATGTCTCATTTCCCAGACCTACACTAGCCTTGTTTCAGCAACTTTCTTGCCCAAACTCACCCTTGAACATGGAGTGTTTGACATGACTGTTCTCTGTAAACTGCAGCTTATCCTTGGTTCTTTTGTTAGCATCTGGGTTTTGTGTCCCAGAGTCCAGGGGGGGCGTGTTTCTTTGACTGCGGTTCCCTGAAGGGCTGCAGTAGGGGGTACTGAAGGCTGAACCTGGATTGAAACTACCTGTGAGAAGGATGGTGGGTGAGAGCCCGCCAGGGGCACAGCCAGGCAGTTCTCTCCTCTGGGTAAGAAAACAGACTCATGTCTGGGCATGTGGCTGCAGGAGCCCCTCTGAGGCTTTGAAAGGGCCATTGCCTTTTCACAGCAGATGATTTGAGAATGATTCTTCTGACACTGTCTTGAATGACGCTTGACAAGCTTTTCTGAAACCAATAGAAAATTCTTGCCAATACTGATTTCCTTGTTGTGTGCGGTCAATAAGTATTTATCGAAAACCCCTTTTTGGTAGATCCTGTGCTGATCTCTGTGGGGAGGGGGAAGCAGAAGGGTAGGACGACCCTGATTTCTGGCTCTGGTGAAGGAGAGGCGGCTCTGCCGACCCCAGACATGGAAATCGAGGCAGAAAAGCCCTCTTGGGAGCACGATAATAATTTCCACTTGGGACGTATTTTTTGAAATAGTTGTAGGATATGTAAATGAAAGATCTGTAATAATCTTCCTGTGAGTAGTCACTGGGGCCATGGATGGCAAGAAAGCAGAGTGTTTGAGCCAATTTTGGAGTCATCCAGGTTGTTTCTTCATTCCAAATCCACCTTTTACAAGATGAGTGATGCTGGGTATAATTCTCAATATATTGGTGTTTCGGTGTCCTCTTCTATAAAATCAGGGTTCTTAATAAATAAATCAAGAGGACAGGAATGTGTGTCATAGCATTTGGTGGTAATGCCATGAGAGCAATTCTCAGGAGGTTGTTGGTCCCAGGCACTTGGCCCCAAGCACACCAGTGGGGTGCCTTTGATCTGACAGCGAGAGCAAATATAAGTCTTTGCAGAAATAAGGCAGCAATGAAGTGCAGGGAAGGGGAGTGTGAGTGCTTATGAGCACCCCAGGCTTAGAGGCAGAATAGCAGGTGGGACACATGTCAGCAGCTGTGCGCCCATGCTTCAAATTCAGACAGGCTTGGGTCTGAAACCTCACCTTAGCCGCTTACCTCCTGTATGAGCTGGGCCATGTTACCTGAACTCTCTCTGCCTCAAGTTTGTCTTGCATTAAAATGAGGAAAATGGTATTACCTCCCATATAGATTAATGTGGGAATTCAATGAGATAATAAATGGTAAGTATTTAGTAGAGTGTCTGGCAAATATTAAGTGCTCGATAAATGACCACTATTATTATATCAGAGACCACACTGACTCTCAAACATACTCTTTAAAATTCAGCAAGTTACGTGGAGATGAAATTCTGAAGGCAGTCATTTGTGAGTCCAGGAAGTAAAATGGATGATGAGCAGAAATCATGCCCCTACCTTCACAAGCCTTTTTTTTGTGCAGAACAGGAGTTTTTCCAGACCCACAGGATCCCGTCTGGTCTTAAGGAGACACACTACAGCAGACAGAGAAGAATGGAAAGCGTCTTAACATTGTGCAAATCATCTCCAATATACTATTTGTTGTCATCTCTCAACCCTAAGAATGTTTCTTACCCTACAGATTAGCATGCCCTTCCTGATTTTGCGGATTAGCCTGCCCTTCCTGATTTTGCGGATTAGCCTGCCCTTCCTGATTTTGTGGATTAGTTTACCTTTCCTGATTTTGCGGATTAGCTTGCCCTTCCTGATTTTGCGGATTAGCTTGCCCTTCCTGATTTTGTGGATTAGCTTACCCTTCCTGATTTTGCGGATTAGCTTGCCCTTCCTGATTTTGTGGATTAGCATGCCCTTCCTGATTTTGAGGATTAGCATGCCCTTCCTGATTTTGCAG
>JAQQAC010002067.1:15092808-15103835 GCA_029783875.1 Phataginus tricuspis | reverse complement strand
GCATGCCCTTCCTGATTTTGCAGATTAGCTTGCCCTTCCTGATTTTGTGGATTAGCATGCCCTTCCTGATTTTGAAAGGTAACAGGGCCTCATCCCCTGTGCCAGGTGCTTGGAATTTTTTGTTGTTGCTGAGGGCTGAAGTTTGACTACATTTGTAAAGAACCTCCTTCATAGGCTTGTACTGGCCCCAGGGTGTTTGACAGACAGTAGAGCTGCTGCATCTTCTTCAGCATCTGGTGGGATGCCTGGGATCAGGTGGCTGGGCCCTAGTCCTTGTTGGCCTGCACAAGCCGCTGTAGGCTCCCTTTCCCAGGCCCTCCAGGTGTACTGCACAGTAGACCTCCTTCACTCAATCCTACTGTCTCTTGAGGGGTGAACTTGAGGGGGACAGTGATGCAAAAAAAAAAAAATCAGCTGGAATTTGATGCAAAATCTCTTGTATAAATAAAATACAATGCACTCAGGAGTGAAAGTTCCAGAAAGTGGATGGTTCTTCCTGGAAGGAATAGGGACAAGTGCAGCTGGCTCCTGCAGCCCCTGTGCCTGGAGTAGGCCCCCAGTGAGGGCCCCCTCATGCCGAGCCCTCTCTAGGATGCACCTTCTGCTTGCTCCCAGTCTTCGGATGTGCTCTGATTAACGCAGACGTGTAACCTCGAATAACCACCATGTTCACTTCCTCATGTTGTGCCTGCCTGACCCATTACCGCAGACTAGATCCCTGGACATCCGCTGTTGGTTCTGGACGTTCGGAGTGTCTGCCTCTCAGCGCTGAGCCTCCTGGTGGCCTCAGTATTAGGAGAAGGTCACGCCTTTTTCTCCTCCTTGCAGGAAGTCACCCCAGTGACCCCACTGTTTGTTATGGCAACCTAAAATGATTTTTTTTTTTTTGGTGAGTGACAAAGTATATTATCACCATATATAATTATTGGTGTCATAAAACTTCAAACACAGAAGGTTATTATAAGAAGACACACAGCTGCAGAACCGAACTTGCCCATTTGGGAAGACTCTGCCTGCGTGGTTCCCAGAACCAGAGCTCGGGTCTCCTGAGTCCGTCTTCCTGTGCACCGAGCTCTGCGGGCTGCCAGCCTCTTTCACGTCCCTGGCCCTGGCTTCTGCAAAGCAACACCCTCAGCTTGACCTTTCTTCTGCCCAAGTGTCTGGGGTTCCTCGGGATTCTGGTCCTTTCTGAAGGAGCTATGGCAGTGTGTGGTGGCTTACAAGATGGCAGCCCGACAGGTGCCTGGGTGGCTGTGAGGCTCCCTCCCGGAGCCCGTGAGGAGCAGGAACCACCATGGGAAGGAGTCCAGGCAGGGGCGGCTCCAGACACGGAGGCGTGAAAGGGCACTTGAGCCTCGCTTTTGGCTCTCGTAACCTAGATCCTTTGAGCAGCCTGGATCTTTACTACTCTCTGATTTTCATTTAGATGATGAATCACATAATTCTCACCTTTTGTTTATAATGCTTTTTGTTATAAATGAAGCAAATGTGATTCCTCAGTTGTTCATTCACGGTTCCTTTCCCAGGCAAGTATATTGAGTACCCTAATACCACCAGGCAGGGGGAAGCGAAAACCAGAGGGAATTTGAAACGGAAGCACTTGTCCACCTGGGCCCATCTGCCACCCCCTTGTTTGCTTTGTCTTTTTGCTATTGCCAGTGCATCTGAATTAAGCTCTATTTGATGAAGGCTGATATTTTCATGTGGTCTAAAAAGGAATTTCATTTCTCTAGTGTGCCATCTAAATGGTCATTTGCAAGTATCTTTTATTTTCCTGAGCCACTCTGTCCCTGTCCTGGGCCCCCAGTTATGCCTGGGTTAATCACACTGTACATTCATTACCTCTGGATATGTTTTGGTCTCATGATTTGCAATGAGAGATGGATACCAACTCCCGAGTCTGATAAACCTAAAGAAGCTTGATTGGGGAAAATACCATGGACTCAAAGGTAGCCTTGGAAACATGTCCTACTTGTGGAAATCTTACACCTCTGAGGATAACTTAGTTTACTTTGATGCATGTGTTGGTGTCTCTTTAAGTTAAAGTCAACTTTTTCCTGAGTGAGGCTTTACGACCAGAAACTGTAGGGATGCTGTACCCCTTGGGGCTCATGAGAGACTGAGCATGTGGAGGACTTGGTGCACATGCTTCAGCCGTCCGATGGCCTGGCGGGTTTTCCAGTCGGTCATTCTCCATCAAAGTCCTTGTGCGGAAGAGATAAAGGCAGCTCTCAAAATGCTCTGTGATGGGCTTATTACAGGGGAGATGCTCAGGCCTGAGCAAGGGAATTTAATATCCAATCTGTCTCTCGTGAAAATGAGGTGATGTGAAGTGATAGGTCTTAACAAAAGGACTCCGATGACACCACACTCACCACCTATTGATGAACCAAGCTGAATTTTAGATTCTACAGATAAGTGAGTATGCATGAAAGGATGGATTGTGGCTCTGAAGGGGGCACACTGGCTGAATCTGAGCCACTCCAGTGCACATGCCTGGGGCAGGGGGTAAGAGCATCATTGTGTCCGGAGCACGTGACAGGGCGCCCATGTCGGCATCTGTGCCGGGAGATCACAGCAGATAGGACACAGAGATCACAGAGATCACAGGACTGCAAGCAGAGGTAAGGCCCTGCCATACTGCGTGCTGCTGAGTGCTCCGAGACTGCTCTTGTTTTGCACGATAACATTTTCTTTTGACATGTGATTGGCAAGGCCACCTTTCTAAATATATGGTGGGGGCTGGGTTATAGTTATAAAATGTGGAAGATTTCTGAAGATGTCCAGCAGAATGATCGAAACAAATTATGTAAATATAGTAGGATTTTGACTCCTCTTGGGGAAAATGGAACACAGGGAAGACAGGAAAGGGAAGAAGGGGATGGAGGTGAGTGGTAGGAAAGTGGGGCTCTAGGCTGCTAAGGAGTTGGTCCAGGGGAAGAATGTGGAAGGAATAAGTATGTTGCATATATGCATTATCTGGATTTGCTTAACACTAACCAGTGCATTTAAAAAATAAAAAAGGGATTTGGGAAATGTCTCTTGGTCTATGGGCCAGTTGGGGGTGGTACTGCCCTTCCCTCTCCTGGACCTTAGACACTGCTAAACTTCCTACATGGGCAGACTTGAGTTTGAGTCCTGGCTTTCTAAGGGTTGAACCATGGGCCAATTTTTAAGTCTGATTCCGTATCCAAGGGAAGGATGTTTAGCACCTGACTTACAGAGTCATTGTTGGGATAAAATGAAATAATGCAGGTAGAGTGCTTATCGCTGTTCTCAGCACGTAATCATCCTTCAAGCAACAGCAGCTGTGGTGGTTATTACCAGCAGGGTTGGGGTATTCTGTGTAGGGAGGGTGTGGGGAGGGAGCACAGTGAGCTGAAGGTTGTCTGGGGCTCTGGAGGGCGGTGAGACCCAGCAGGGCTGGAGGACACAAGGGGGTTGCAGATTTCAGAGGAGGCAATGGGTTCAGTTCTGTATATGTTGAATTTGGAAAATCCAGGTAGATTCTTTATGGGGCATAGACATGGAAAGTTAAGACAGAGAGAGCAAAGCCTTGGAGATGGGGCTTATGTTATTGTAAATCGAGGCTCCCGCTAATGCCCAGGTAGTGTCGTCTGAGAGCCGCAGCTCATGTCCACCTACCTCCTCAAGGTTGCTGGTTCCTCCTCAGCCATAGCTTAGCCCTGCTAACATGACCTTAAGGCTCCACTCCTAACCCTTGCTTGGCATGACTCTGTCCAGAAAATACTCATGGAGTGTATTAAAGATATTTTAAGCAATGAACTCTGCTGTGTGTAAAATTGGTGACTTCAAATGGGTATGCAGAGCATGAGAATGTTAACAAAATTGTCTGGATTCTATTGTACGCCACTGAGCTGTGCATCTTTTGTACCTTACTTATCTTCTGGTGACCCTGGTCTGCTCCTTTGGAAGGTGAAGGCTTTGACTGGACTCCTCAGCATCCTTTCAGGACCTACCATTTCATTCTATATTTAGCATTAATTTATTCAAGCATGAGTCCTTTTTGGATTAATTTATTTGCTCAGGAAACCTTTTTGAGCACTTACTATGTGCCTGTATGGGGCTAGTCACTTTGTATACAGACACGAGTCAGCCAAATAGCCTGACTGGGATTTGAGCTGGCGAGCAGACGCCTGTCCCGCCACGTGACCGGGTGGCACTACAAGTGGTAGGGCGGCACAGACACTGGGGCTCCCAGCTGGCCCTTCCCTTTCTCTGCTGTTCATTTGGCTGTTCCAGGCGGGCAGAGCAGAACTCCTTAAGAGGCGTTTGCTACATCGAGCTGTGCACGTCGGGTACCATTACCTGTGGCTGTGCTCATCTTACACCCGAGAGCCACATCTATGCCATCTAAGGTCAGCCTCCAAGATAATGCAGCCACCTTTGAGGTCACTAAACGAGGTCTTTTCACATTACTGCTTGTTCATAGACTGAGTTAGTTTACTACAAACAACAAACCATCGGTTAGAACTGCTTCACTTGCTCAGACACCTAAAAGGCCATGTGCACGTCTCGCTTGGATGGAAATAAGGCCCTGCATTACCTGTCACTACGGTGCAGTGTGACTGTGTTTATACAGCATCAACACAAAAACGCCAGGAGGAGGGTAGCACTCAGTTCTTCTTGGATCCCTTTCACTCAGTGAACAGAGGCCAGATTTTGGCTCAAACACTTTAATACGGTACCGTTGCAGGGTTGGAACATGATTTCTGCTTATTCTAATTTGTTCATGGTAATATGTAAAAGTAATACAAATGCCTCAGATTTTCAGGTTTATGAATAAAAGAGCCCAGATATTCCACATGAGAACATGCCCAGTGTTCTTTTATGGGATGGAAGGGGGTCCCTATGCCCACATATATTAAAGTGTGCACCTGTCTTCAATAAGCCTAAATCGGCATACATAAGTGCACTGCATGCCAAATTTGCCTTGTAAATCAATAGTAAAAAGAGCAGACGTGTTTCTGGGCAGGGGAAAAAGTGAGGAGGTTCAGTCAAGATCTGTGAACTGAAAACAATCAGTACAGCTAGTGAAATACTCTGAAAGATTCTGCGTAATTGCAGTACTTTTCATATTTTAATATTTCAGAAAAATAGCCACTGCCATTGTTTGAAGTAAAATTTGCTAATGGTGCAGCACTGCTAGGCCCTATGACGTCACGTGGAAATGTAGTATTAAAAACGGAAACCTGCTCCTTCTGTCATCATGGAAAACAGGACAGATGCAACTGATTAACACAGCCCAGTCAGACAATCCATTTAAAGCATATCAAGAAAGCTGATCATATTCAGTGGCCAACTCCTCGTTACCCGAGGTCCCATTACAGGTAACAGGTTCACAGGTAGTATGACATGCTTTCCTGAATACTCAGGGGACAGTTTCTGACGCTGTGTCTGCTCACTTGTAGTATGTGTGCGTGTTTACCTATTTATTTAGTCGTGTGACGTTTGGGGCTGGAGTGGTACAGTCCTCTAAGAGAATAGATTTATGGGACAATCTGTAATTTTCTGGGACTAGGAGAAGAGGGAGGGAGACGTGGAAGCAAAGAAAAATTAGCATGCGGGGAGCTATTTCTAGTGGCTGAGAATCCTAAGGGTGACCCAGGCCGCTGGGATGTCGCTGCTAGAAATCGTTCTGAGAATGGAGAGTGAACAAAGGCATAGTGCGATTCACTGGGGGCCAAACAAAATCCTGGGCGAATTCGCCTCGTTTTATTGGACTTGGTGAATCCAGATCATCTTGCGGCCACTCTTTGATCATCCACTGATTAGTGCCAGAGGTTTGTGAGGCAAGAGGTGCAGAGGAAGCTCTGAATTGAGTAAACGGGTTTCAGTCCTTGGTTCTCAGTCAGGACGGCTGTGAACTTGGATGGGAGGGGCCAGGGCCGGGCCACGGGCTGCCTTGCATTGAGCCTCTGTGGGACCCAGGCTAGCCCTGAGCACGTCTCTTCACACTCACCCCTCCCAAGCTCGGGTTCTTGTTTGTTATTGATGTGATTGGAAAGATTTCTTGGGGAATCCGCAATGCGTTCTTTGTCAGCCTGTGTTAATTACTGTTTACAGTCACCGAATACAGTTTATATCTAGATCTTCCTTGAAAGGAAGCTTAGGTATGGGGAGAGCATCTGTGACTGGATGCCACACTCGGAATTCTAAATGATCACTCCTTGTTTTTATTTTCCCATCAGGAGGACGTTCTTGGCCCTTCGTGAGCTGAGTCATGTTCCAATAACACACCGATTTGTAAATGGAACCACTACTGGGCAAACGGCAGTGGAAAATTTTAGGACACTCCATAAAAACTATCTTCGGTTTCGAAGTGGAGGAGCTAGTCATTAAATGCATACGGGCAAACATATTGACACAGGGTAGAAACAGGGCATTTTCAGCAATTCCAAGCTACTGACACTTTAAATCTCTTTAAGAGAGCATGTCCTTCATCTCAAGTGAGAGGAGGTCTCCACTGGGCCTAGCACTCAGGGGCTGCTTCTACTTCGTGGTGGGTGGTGACTGGTGTCAGCCGCACTTAGAACAAGTCACTGAGACTGGGATAAAGAGAGGCTCAGGGAGCCGACAGCTTGGGAAGCCAGCAAGCCTCCCCTGGGGAATGCTGTGCTGGTCAAAGCTTGCATACCCAAGTGGGACCTGGGCTAGAATCCTGGTTCTGTGACCCAGTCAAGGAGACTGACCCTAGGCCGCTTTAGTTCCTCATCTGTGACCTAGGAATAAGGGCAGCAGGGACCCTGTAAGTCTGTTACAAGGATGAAGCCAGTGGCTCTGGTGTTTTCGTAGCTGTTATTTTCAACCTGCCTGGAAATCAGAGATTGAGGGGTTGGATGCCAGGCTGAACAGAAGAGTTCATCCCCAAATGGTCCGGGGCGCTCGCCACCATTTCCATTACCGGCCCATATGCCAGGTGGTCCACTTCACGGGCAGCTGGTGAGACGGGCAACAGCACGAGGTGCACTACGGATTCGTCAGTGTCCACGCCTGGACCCTCACTAACTGCTCGGAAATGGGTATACAGATTGCCCAGGGGGCAGGGAGGAGGGGGATCCCTGGGTTTAAAGTGACCACGAAGAAAGAGCCCCGTTCCTTGTCATTCTCTGCAGCCTCAGCACTAGAAAGAAGAGGAAAAATGATCTAACGGTTTTAGGGCTCATTGTTAGTGTCTTCAAGTGGGAGTCAGAATAAGCCTTCTCATCCTATTTATTTCAAGGCTGGTAATTTTTTCTGGAATTGGGGTGTTTCTAGACTTTTCTCTTAGTTGGTTTTCAGCTGGTCCCATGTGAGTGTAATAAAAACAATGAACAATGTGATGACAGGCTGAAGACAAATTCACCCAGGCAGACTGGCTGCCCCACAGGAGACTGAGCATGGTCCTGACTGCAGCGTGGCTCAGAAAGTGTGGGATGCAAACAGGATGTAGTTTTGCAAGACGGCATTTTTAGTATTGACCCAAAGGCTGCATTAGCTGGTGTAACCCGTGGACAGGGCTTTCCCTTGCTCACTGGACTTCTCAGTTATATCTTCTTATGAAGATGTTAAAATAGAATCAACTTTGGAAATGGATGTTGAGATCTCAAAGTAATTACTGCCCTGGCTTGATGGAAGTACTCTGAAAACAGATATGCTTGCGTCCACAGTGGCTAAGACTCCTTTGGTGATGGTGGCAGTGGCTTAGTCTGCGTAAGAGGAAAACCCGGGAGCACAGAGCCATACCTGTTGGGGGTAGAGAAACATCTCTTCTGAGGGGGCTGAGACTGCAAATTTAAGAGAGATGAACAGAAAGGAACTGTCTGCCAACAGCATGGAGTCCCTGAAGGGAAGCCATAGAAGGCACATTTAATAACCAACTTTGCAAAGACAGGTATCCAAAGAATTTTTTAGACCATTAAAGCCCCAACTGTAATTCCACGACTCTTAATATTACTACCATGCTTTAATGATAGATTGCTTTTTGCACTTAGGTTGAAAAAGGCTTAATGTAACCTATCTGGAAGAATAATGTCACTGGAAGTTAGCCTGGAATCAGCACAGGCTTCTTGATGTCTGAGGAAAGACCCAACTGTACAGAGTTGAGAGAACAACTGCAAACACACGGGTGCATTTCCTGTAAAACTCACACACGTGCATACACATATCTTATTATTTACGGTGCTCACAGACATTTTAAAATGTAGGTTCTTGCGGACTTGTCATTCTCTGGGAACAGAGTCAATGTTTCTGCATGTCGTTGTTCCCTTACAACAGAGAGGAATAGGCCAATCGAGAATCCAGGGGCTGCCATCAACTTCAGCTGTGTTCCTTGCCATCTGAGTCTGTGCGTGTTTACGTGTGTGTTTTGATGAGACTTTATGAAGAAGAAAAGTGGGAGATTTAAAAGGCAATCCAAAGTAGAATGCTTTTTATTTGCAGTGGCATTATACTCCTGATGTATCTTTGAGTCTGCATAATATGGAAACAGTGAGTAACAGGCAAAAGAATTCTACCAGCAAAGTGGAGAGTATTGAATTTGTAGGAAAGAGACCTCATAAGATTTTCCTATTTGCGTTTAAAGAAAGAATCTGTCTGTAAATGCAGAAAAGGTATAGCTCTCCAGATGTTTTTAAACAATTGGTTATATATTAAAAATGTAAGCTACTGTTTTGGTCTTGAAATGGGAAATAAAATGACTTCTGATTGTTTCTGAAGCCTCAACAGGATGGACATATGTTTCCAATGACCATGGTCTAGCATGCTTTAAGTTCGAACTATAAATTATTTGTTACAAATTGTGTATGAGTTGTCTGAAAGAGGTAAAAAGAAATCCAGTGCTGTGTATCATTGGGCTCCCAAATTTCCAGGCTTGGATCTGCATGCCCAAAGTCTCTGGTTTTCTTGCTAAAATTTCTAGTCTTTCCCCAAAGGCTGCAGAAAGTCCCATGAGCTCAGAACATGGTGTGGAAAGAGTTGGATAAAGGAAACGCTGTGGACCACCTAGCACGCAAGTCTGATTCAGATGAAAGGGCATTATATTGTGGGAATGTTGGCCACAGCCTCCGGCCTCAGATCCAGCGTCTTGCCTTACTTTAAGAACAAATAAAACAATGAGTGTGATTTAGTTCTGCTCCAATAAATTTGGAACCTATAGTATTTATTTGATTTGATTCAGCTTTTGTGCCCAGATATTGTTAGTGAGTATATAACCCATCTGTGTGGCTCTGAAATGGCTGGAGGATCTAACCAAGGAGTTCTATTCTTAAAAGTCACATTTACTTCCTTTTGTTTCAGCAAGGTTTTCAGAGTTCCTTCATTTTTCACTTTCCTATGTTCATTTGCTCCTATGCACGAATCCATAGTCAGTAGTTGGCATGTTATGTGGGTTTGCCCTGAGGAAAGTATTTTTCTTTAAAATTTTTGGCTTTTACAACTCTCAAAATGGACCCAAAAAATCCCTAATGTTCTAGACAAAGCCAAAAATTGTCATTATTTGTTTAATGACTACGTAAATCTCCAGTGCATTTTCAGTACATTTTAATGGCCAGTTAAATAGGTTCTATTTCTTCTCTTTCTTATTTGATAAAAAAGTAAATCAATAACCTAAATTTAAATAGCTGCAATCCCCCAAAATACTAACATCTACCAATCATCTTTACTCACAAATAAAGGAGATATATATTACACTGATTTAAGGGAAGAATGAAATAAGTGCTATCTTGGTTCATTAGCTACAAAATCCATAAAAGGCCAGGGCAAATTAGAATCAAATTTTAAAGAATTTATTTAGTTTTTCCAATTACATAAAAATTCAAAGCAGACCCATCTACTTTGTGGATTCGATTTTCATATGGTTGTGATGCAGCTCGTATTTTGAGTGAAGGCTGAGGAAATCTTGAAGCATTCTGATGAGATTTCCTGACTTGGATACAACCCAGGCTGCCCACCTCAAGGCATTTTGGCATTCCACTAAAGACACAGACTGTCTGGGACAAATGACTTTACCATGCATATTTGTCTCCGAGCTGTGTGGCTGGGCAGGCGACTCGGCTAGTGCCGGGTCCCCTGCAGGTGTCTGTGGGTTTCTGTAAGAGCCCTATTCAAACATGTAAATGTGGATGTGAGGTGTGGTGAGGCAGGCGCATTTACTCTGTGTTTACGCAAGTTACCCTCCCCCACATGTGCGTGCATGCACATTCATGAATGTGCCTCCATGCATAATGCACACACATACACACATACATGTATATGCATGCATAGACATGGACACGCATATGCACATGCATGCCCCTCCCCACACACATACACAGATATAGCCACAGAGGCACACACACACACATCTGCCTTGTTTCTCGTATAATCTGCAACCTGGTCTTTTTTGTTGTGTTGTTTGAAACATGCCCAAAATGGAGAGTTCTGGTTCTTCTTCATGATAATAGCTTCTGTACCCCCTCACCCAACTCCTACAGCATGGTGGGGAGCCTTTAGGGTCCTTTAGAGAGTCCTTTGGTTTTCGATGGATAGGCGGTGATGGCAAAACTAAGATGTTTGCACCCACAGTAGGTGTGAGGAGATCCAAGCCCCAGACATGTATCTGTGTCTAATTTATGACTTCATAGAATTATGTCAGGGTTCTTAGTCTGCTGTGATCCTATTTTCCTTTTCTTTTTCGTTAGCTTGTTAAACCTTGAACATTTATTAGCCGTACCTACGAGTTTTTACGGCTGTTTCATCCTACATTCCTACCTTCTCTTCTGTGTGTTTGGCTGATAATATTTCAGCATTGTTTATCCCTTACTAGAAAACAGCTGGCAGTGGGAAGCTTCTTCCTGTTTATTTTTCTCTTTTTTCCTTTCTCAGCTCACAGTGAGCATCTCAGTGGTCCTCCCTGTGCTTTGTGGCTCGCTCACGGAAGGAGGAGCAGGAACCTAACAGCCTCCCTCAACTACGGCTGGAGCCCGGGGAGCTCGGGGTTGAAGGAAGGAGGTGGAGGAAAGGGAAGAAGAGGAGGAGGAGGAGGAGGA
>JAQQAC010002067.1:15015514-15087808 GCA_029783875.1 Phataginus tricuspis | reverse complement strand
AGGAGGGGACAGGAAGGAACTTGTGACAGGGGGCTCCTCATGAGCACAGGGTGGAGAGGGTGGGATACGGGGAAAAGGTTAAGGATGAGTCTGTGTTGAACGCAGGAGGCCTCAGTGCGGGGTGACAAGGGTGGTGGGTGCTGGGCGACTTGCAAATGTGGGGGTTTCTGGAAAATGCCCTATGGAAGGGAGCTGGCTCTGGAGACTGCCAAGGTCAGGGTTAACCAGCAGCCTCTGCTGGGGAGCTGGGACCGTTTATCTCGGAGGAAACTCGGTGGCCAGACGGAGGCTGTGACTTTCTCAAGAAGCTGCTGGTGGCAGGCCAGAGACCCACACTGCCCCGGCCCTGCCGCACCGAAGCCGCCTCGGATCCGACCAGGCAGAGGGAGAAACAGTGCCGTTTCTTATTCCTTGTCATGCCCGGGCCCCTTTCCTTGAATTGGCACAGGACATCTGTGGGCTGCAGGGCCTTCAGGGCGATGACAGGCGTCGCCTCAGGGCGCCGGGCGAACCTGCGGCCGCACCAACCTAACGTCAAGCCGGGCCCCCAAACCTACATGGCCTCCCCTTGCCTAACTGTCCTTTAGCCCAGAGTGCTCTTTTCCAGTCTTATTTTTTATTTTATCTTTTTAAATTGTCACATCCTCCAGGGCCACCCTGGCACAACATGTTCTACCAAATCAGAGCAAGGAAAAGACAGCCTCTATGTTGGCGGCAGGCCGCAGAGGCCCTGAAGTTGATATTAAATGTGGAATCCAGGGAATGTTTCTAGGAGCCCCCGAAATGGAAGAGGTTCGTCACATGCTTCATCCAGCTTAGAGAAACCTCGTGAAGGCTGCGGGCCCCAGACAGCTGCCTGCATTTCCTCTGCACACCAGCTTCCCTGAAGCCAAACAGGGCGAACGACTGGGGCGAGGCCCGAT
The DNA here is from genome assembly GCA_029783875.1 of Phataginus tricuspis. Classification (NCBI taxonomy): domain Eukaryota; kingdom Metazoa; phylum Chordata; class Mammalia; order Pholidota; family Manidae; genus Phataginus; species Phataginus tricuspis. The sequence goes on along the minus strand of JAQQAC010002067.1, from coordinate 15,086,885 downwards.
GTAATCAGCCTCTCTGACTCACTGTGACCTTCATTGCATCTATGACACCTAGCCGGGTGCTTGTTATAGGGCAGTTGGAGACTCATAGCTGAGTTTTGGGCCAATATGCATGATTAGGAGGAAGGTTCAGGAATACGGGCAGCCTGGGGGCAGCTCCTCAGCAAGGGTACCTGACAGCTGCGAGGGTCCGAGCACGTATCACGGAATCCTCAAGATGTTAAATTTCATACCGAGGCCTTTAAAGCGGCTTGGGATTACAGTCGCTGGTGCCAGCTGTGTGTTTTCCTGGGACAGAGAGCAGCTAAATGAAGTCAGCTGGGCTAAGCAAGGAGGCCATTGTAAATTTATGTGCAGTATTGATCGTGTCTTAGACAAGTGGTTACATGGGAGCTCGGGGTTAGGAACGACCCTGAAACTCATGGGGCTGGCCAGAAAGTCAAGGGATTTTCTAATAAATCTAAGAGATGTCCAAAGCCAAAACTGGGGTTTTCACATGAAATTGTGTGGATGATTCTGTGACTCAGATTAATGAGGGCTACTATTTAGGCAATGGTGCTTTTTCAATGAGCAAGGTTCTAGTTTTCAAAGTTTCTAGAATCAAAATGTGAAGAACTTGTGGAATTCATTGAGGTACAAGGTATTTGCAGGGTAGCGTAACTTACATCATAAATATAAGATAACTTATACCCTTATATGTAAGGATCAGTAGGGCTATCTCAAAAGAGGCCAGATAAATAGAATAAGCAGCTACTTTAGGAAGAACAGGCCGAATTTTGCTTCTGAGTCTCTTGTTTTTGAACATCACCGAGGACACTGGAAAACATCTAGTCCCCAAGACCTGCTGGACAGGGAGAGAAAGAAGTCAGGTCAGTAGCTCTCCTGAATGAAATGTGCTTTATTTTTACCTCCTAATAAATTCTTCCCAAGTGGAGAAGATAGATGTAGACACAGACATAGATACATAGATATAAATATGGCTATAGATATAGACAAAGACATAATGTAGACATAGACATGCATATAGAGGTAGACATAGATGTAGATGTATAAAATCTGTCCCAGTAGAGCTGTAAAGTGAACGAAGGAAAGAGAAAGGGAACTCTCCATTATCTCAGTTGCTGATAGGCAGGAGAGGGAGAAGGAATGCCAATCTGAGTTCTATGATTGTGCAAGTTTTTCGAGAAGCCTGCGCCACAGGCCAGGAAGAGGGAATACGTTCCAAGAAGCAATGGGTGGAAAAAGTATTTTGAAGATCAGGTGGGAACTCAGGAAGACCCCTTTCAGTACCCATGCCCAATTTTCTGAGGCAACCACATGGTGTGTCTCAAAGGAATTCCTGAGTTAATTTTAGTTGTATTGATATTTAGGTGCTATTTGAAACATGTAATGCGAGTAGAGCTGTAACACTAAGTACAGGTGAGGCACTGAGATAAACCTATTTTTAAGAGAGAATGGCAATGTGAAAGGTGTGGTCTCACTAGGTACATCTTGTAAACACACGCCGATACCAGAACGTTCCATCGGTCCAATCAGCAGCCACGCCAGCCACCTCCTCCTGTGGGAGTGAGCACATTTCCATCTTGCTTCTGCTTTCTCTGTGTTACATTCCCCCGTAACTGCTCTGTTCAATAAGTTATTCTTGAAGCTGTACAATGCCGTTTCCAAAAGAGTAGGTCCTACCTTGACTCTCCCTGACTTCTTTTGATTTTAGAAGTCTCCACCCCTATCATTTAGGTCTTTGATCCATTTTGAGTTTACTTTTGTGTATGGGGTTAGACAATAATCCAGTTTCATTTTCTTGCATGTAGCTGTCCAGTTTTGCCAACACCAGCTGTTGAAGAGGGTGTCATTTCCCCATTGTATATCCATGGCTCCTTTTTTGTAAATTAGTTGACCATATATGCTTGGGTTTCTATCTGGGGTCTCTAGTCTGTTCCATTGGTCTATGGGTCTGTTCTTGTGCCTGTACCAAATTGTCTTGATTATTGTGGTTTTGTAGTAGAGCTTGAAGTCAGGGAGCATAATCCCCCCTGCTTTATTCTTCCTTCTCAGGATTGCTTTGTCTATTTGGGGTCTTTTGTGGTTCCATATAAATTTTAGAACTATTTGCACTAGTTTGTTGAAGAATGCTGTTGGTACTTTGATAGGGATTGCATTGAATCTGTAGATTGCTTTAGGCAGGATGGCCATTTTGACAATATTAATTCTTCCTATCCATGAGCATGGTATGTGTTTCCATTTATAGGTATCTTCTTTAAATTCTTTCATGAGTGTCTTGTAGTTTTTCAGAGTATAAGTCTTTCACTTCCTTGGTTAGGTTTATTCCTAGGTGTTTTATTCTTTTTGATGCAATTGTGAATGGAATTGTTTTCCTGATTTCTCTTTCTGCTAGTTCATCATTAGTGAATAGGAATGCAACAGATTTCTGTGTATTAATTTTGTATCCTGCAAATTTTGCACAATTCAGATATTAGATTAGTAGTTTTGGAGTGGATTCGTTAGGGTTTTTTATGTACAATATCATGTCATCTGCAAACAGGGACAGTTTAACTTCTTCCTTGCCAATCTGCATACCTTTTATTTCTTTGTGTTGTGTGATTGCCATGGCTAGGACCTCCAGTACTATGTTGAATAGAAATGGGGAGAGTGGGCATCCTTGTCTTATTCCCGATCTTAAAGGAAAAGCTTTCAGCCTCTTGCTGTTAAGTATGATGTTGGCTGTGGGTGTGTCATATATGGCCTTTATGATGTTGAGGTACTTGCCCTCTATACTCATTTTGTTGAGAATTTTTATCATGAATGAATGTTGAATTTTGTTGATTGCTTCTTCTTCATCTATGGAGATGATCATGTGGTTTTTGTCCTTCTTTTTGTTGATGGTGGATAATGTTGATGGATTTTCTAATATTGTACCATCCTTGCATCCCTGGAATAAATCCCACTTGATCATGATGGATGATCTTTTTGATGTATTTTTTAATTCGGTTTGCTCTTTTATTGAGTATTTTTGCATCTATGTTCATCAGGGACATTGGTCTGTAATTTTCTTTTTTTGTGATGTCTTTCCCTGGTTTTGGTATTAGAGTGATGCTGGCCTCATAGAATGAGTATGGAAGTATTCTCTCCTCTTCTACTTTTTGGAAAACTTTAAGGAGGATGGGTATTAAGTCTTCACTCAATGTCTGATAAAATGCAGTGGTGACGCCATCTGGTCCAGAGGTTTTGTTCTTGGATAGGTTTTTGATTACCAATTCAATTTTGTTGCTGGTAATTGGTTTGTTCATATTTTCTGTTTCTTCTGGGTCAGCCTTGGAAGGTTGTATTTTTCTAGAAAGTTGTCCATTTCTTCTAGGTTATGCATTTTGTTAGCATATAATTTTACATAGTATTCTCTCATAGTTCTTTCTATTTCTGTGGTGTCTGTAGTGATTTTTCCTATCTCATTTCTGATTATGTTTATGCCTGAAGACTGTTTTTTTCTTGATAAGTCTGGCTAGGGGATAATCTATTTTGTTTATTTTTTCAAAGAACCAGCTCCTGTCATTGATTCTTTCTATTGTTTTATTATTCTCAATTTTATTTATTTCTGCTCTAAACTTTATTATGTCCCTCCTTCTACTGACTTTGGGCCTCATTTGTTCTTCTTTTTCTAGTTTCATTAATTTTGAGTTTAGACTGTTCATATGGAATTGTTCTTTTCTGAGGTAGGCCTGTATTGCAATATACTTACCTCTTAGCACTGCCTTTGCTGTGTCCCACAGATTTTGTGGTGTTGAATTATTGTTGTTATTTGTCTCCACATATTGATTGATCTCTGTTTTTATTTGGTCATTGATCCATTGGTTATTTAGGAGTATGTTATTTAGCCTCCATGTGTTTGTGGGCTTTTTCATTTTCTTTGTGTAATTTATTGCTAGTTTCATACCTTTGTAGTTTGAGAAGCTGGTTGGTACAATTTCAGTCTTTTTGAATTTACTGATGCTCTTTTTGTGGCCTAGGATATGATCTATTCTTGAAAATGTTCCATATGCAGTTGAGAAGAATGTGTATCCTGCTGCTTTTGGGTGTAGAGGTGTATAGATGTCTGCTAGGTCCATCTATTCTAATACATTGTTCAGTGCCTCTGTCTCCTTACTTATTTTCTGTCTTGATCTGTCCTTTGGAGTGAGTGGTGTGTTGAAGTCTAAAATAAATGCATCACATTCTATTTTCCCCTTTAATTCTGTTAGTATTTGTTTCACATATGTAGGTGATCTTGTGTTGGGTGCATAGATATTTATAATGGTTATATCCTATTATTGGACTGACCCCTTTATAATTATGTATTGTCCTTCTTTGTCTCTTGCTACTTTCTTTGTTTTGAAGTCTATTTTGTCTGATACAAGTACTGCAACTCCTGCTTTTTTCTCCCTATTAGTTTCATTAAATATCTTTTTCCATCCCTTTAATTTCAGTCTGTGTGTGTCTTTGGGTTTGAAATGAATCTCTTGTAGGTAGGACATAGATGGGTCTTGTTTTTTATCCATTCAGTGACTCTATGTCTTTTGATTGGTGCATTCAGACCATTTACATTTAGTGTGATTATCAGTAGGTATGTACTTAGTACCATTGTAGGCTTTAGATTCATGGTTACAAAAGGTTCAAGGAAGTCTGAAGATTCCAATAAACAGTCTAATTTAACTCACTTAGTATACTTAAAGGCTTTTTTTTTCTACTTTTTCTTCCGTCTCCATTCTTTATATATTAGGTATCATATTCTGTACTCTTTATCCCTTGACTTTGTGGGTAGTTGATTTGATTTTGCATCTGCTTAGTATTGTTCTACTTTCTTTATTGTGGTTTTATTTCCCCTGGTGACAGGTATTTAGTCTTAGGAGCACTTCCATCTATAGCAATTCCTCCAAAATACACTTAGAGGTGGTTTGTGGGTGGTAAATTCTCTCAGCCTTTGCTTATCTGAAAATTGTTTAATCCCTCCTTCAAATCTAAGTGATAATATTTCTGGGTAGTGTATTCTTGGTTCGAGGCCCTTCTGTTTCATTGCATTAAATATATCATGCCACTCCCTTCTGGCCTGTAAGGTTTCTGTTGAGAAGTCTGATAATAGCCTTATGGCTTTTCCTTTGTATGTGATCTTTTTTCTCTCTCTAGCTTCTTTTAAAAGTCTGTCTTTATCCTTCATATTTGCCATTTTTATTTATTATATTGCTTGGTGTTGTCTTCATTGGGTCCCTTGTGTTGGGAGATCTGTGCACCTCCATGGCCTGAGAGACTATCTCCTTCCCCAAATTGGGGAAACTTTCAGCAATTACCTCCTCAATGACACTTTATATCCCCTTTTCTCTCTCTTCTTCTTCTGGTACCCCTATAATGTGAATATTGTTGTGTTTGGATAGGTCACACAATTCTCTCAATATTCTTTCATTCCCCGAGATCCTTTTTCTCTCTGTGCCTCTGGTTCTTTGTATTCTTCTTGTCTAATTTCTATTCCATTTACTGTCTCTTCTACTACACGAATCTGCTTTTAAATCCCTCCATTGTATGTTTCATTGCAGATACGGAATTTTTGAATGATTGAATCTCCAGCCTAAATTCGTCCCTGAGCTCTTGAATATTTTTCCTTACCTCCATGAGCATGTTTATAATTTTTATTTTTAACTCTCTTTCAGGAAGATTGGTGAGTTCAGTTTCACCTGTCCCTTTTTCTGGTGTTTGTGAGATTTTTGTTTGAACCAGTTTCCTTTAACGTTTTATATTTGTATGTGGCACCCTCTAGTGCCCAGAAGCTCTAGTTTCTGGAGCTGCAAAGCCCTAGAGTGATGTTGGGGGTCACGGGGGAGCACTGCTGGTGCCTGGGGGGGGAGGAAAGAGTTGTTTCCTACTTCCTGGATGCAGTTTGTGTCTCCACTGTCAGAACCAGTGGGCCGAGTACCAGGTGTAAGCCTCTGTGCTTTGCATTTGTAGCTGCTGTAGGTGGGGACTCCCTCTGGCTGGCCTGACGCCAGGGCAGGGACTGCTGGTGTGTGGGCTGGTGCCGGCAGGCCAGGAGTAAGGCACAGTAGGCTGCATGACAGTGTGGGGCCTCAGAGCTGAGTAGCCAGCCAGGGGGATTGAACACCTGAAGTTCCAGAAAGTTCCCAACATGCTGGGCAGAGTGGGCCCATACAACCTTGTCCACCTATCCCTTCTCTGGAGCACCAAGCTCCCTGCAATCCTTGCCCATTCAGCAGCCCTGTCACTGCTAGAAAGCCTCTGAGACCACCCACCTTTCCTTTATCCCAGAGCAGTCAGATGTGGATCCCTGTCCTCCACAAACAGCTGGAACCTCAGTCTCTCCAAGTATTCTGCCTGTCTTAGCCCTCCAACCCCACTAGTGTCCAGAGCACCATGCTATGTTGGTTTGTGCTCCAAAAGCAGATATCCAGGGCTGGGTGTTCAGCAGTCCTAGGCTTCCATCCGCTCCCCACTCTGTTTCTCTTCCTCCCCCCAGCGAGCTGGGGTGGGGGAGATCTTGGGTCCTGCCAGATCAAGGCTTTGTTACGTTACCCTGTTTTGTGAGGTCTGCTCTGTTCTCCAGGTGCATGCAGTCTGGTGCAGCCTTCTTTCCTGTTGCTCTTTTAGGATTAGTTGTATTAACTATATTTTCATATTATATGTGGTTTTGGGAGGAGTTCTCTGTCTCACCTCTCACCCCGCCATCTTTAATTGAATCCCTCCCCTCCAACAATTTATTTAACTGTAACTGAGGCAGACATGCTTTCAGAGGCAGGACAGGAATCCATATGGGCAGCCGCTGGCATCCTTTGTTTGCAAGGAAGAACTGGCCGACTTTGTTTACAAGGAAGAAAGTGAGGACCTCCTGTCTTTGTTCCTCTCACTGATGGCTTCTTTCCCATTTCCTTCACCCACACCTCTTTGCATTTCTAACACTTTATCCTTTATTTTAGATGCATTGATCTTTCCCTCTGCAAATATTCTGTTGACACACCCATTTGTTCATTTGCACATTCTTTCATACTCTTGGGGGTTAGCAGTAGATGCTAATCCTTACTCATGAAAGGCTTACAACCTGGTGGTTCTTTCTAGTGGCCTCTGTTCTGGTTGAGAAGATCTAGGATTCTAGTTTTTGACCTTTTGCAGATCTCAGGAAAGAACGGTGTGGGTGAACCAACTAAATGGGCAGTTTACAAGCACCCTTGTTTCCCGTCAAGAGGATACTCAGAGGCTTGCAAAAACTAGGTTAATCCTGGACCTTTGGAGCATCTGGATCCTCTCTTGGCTAGTTCCAGTCTGTGCTGAGGTGGTCAGAAGGTGCTGTGGTGCATCTGTCGGTCCTCCCTGGGATACCCCTGCCTTTGTGCAGATTCAGTCTGTGCAACAGCCCAGTAAAATAGGATTACAGATTTCTGAAACTTTTGTCAAATCAGTTTATTTTCCTATACACATAGCCCTGTACTGTAAACGTCCACTAAGACCTTATAAAAAAATGAAAAAGGAACATGAAAAAGTTTCAACCTTCTCTTTTTTAGGGCGACAAATGTTTGGTTCCACAAGAGGACCAGTAAATACCCATAGGAAGAAATTAAGAAATAGATTTTGTTCCCTCCCTTCTACAAGGACAGAAAGTTGGCATTGCATTCTTTGAGAAGCTAAGTAAACCAGAATCGGGGCTTTTAAAGTTAACCCTATACGTTCTGCTTTGAGTGCATTATAATCTGGTGTTAAATTGCATGACTACTCCCATTGTGTAACATTAGTAATACACCACGCTGTGACAGAACGCAGCAGGCATGATTTGTCAGCCCATTCAACTCACAGAAAACTTGACCTCTTTAAAGACAATGGCATCAGGCCCCTCTGACAATTCCTCACCTGTTTCACATATTTTCTATAATGCGTCTCTAAAGCCTCTACGTCCATGCTCCAGTGAGGAAGAGAATTTAATTTCACAAGTAGAAAAATATTCGAAGGAATGTCCAGCAGTCAAATCAATCTCCTTTCAGATTTGTGGAATAGTTTCTGAAAATGTGATATGTGGACTTGCATTACTTTGTAAATACATGCTATTAAATTTATGGCTTGATTCAGGCATGTAGTGTGGCTAAATTATGGTTACTTTGTGGATCATAACTTCTCTGCATGGGTTCTAAATCTTTTATCTTGCATGAGTATATATTGTTCCTCCTTTTGTCCTGAATCATTCTAATTTTTATGAAGTGAAAAATGCTGGTGCATCTCCTTGGCTATGCTGGGCACACCCCCAACTACAGGGCTCTTTGCAGAGAACAAAATCAATCATCTGGCTGCAACCTCCTCTGCAGTGCAGACTGGCACAGGCAGAATGCAGCCCAGCAAGAAAGCAGCATTTCCATTTGCCTTCAGGAGGGAGAGTCAAGGACAGGCCATGAGCATTTTGCTGGGTTGCAGCTGCTACTGAGGCCACCCAGCTTCCCATCTCGGAGCACCCTTGGCCTGGTGGTGCTGGGAATGGAGGATCTCACCCTGGACCTCCAAGCCCCATGAGCTTGGTGGTTTCTGTGGTGCTACCCCAGCAGCACCCCTCCTATCATTTAGGGCCCTCCTCCATGGCCTGCTCTGCTTTTCTGAACTGCTCTGTGCCTCACCCACTAGTCCTGAGTTTGAACAAGAAAAAGAAAATGTTTGAATTGAAAAATGTACCCCTAAGAACTCTTGAGTGGACATGAAATCCATCTCCCTTTCCTCCTCCCTGAGAAAGCCCATCATTCTTGGACTTGGGCACAGCAGAGCAGGTATGATTTCATGCATTAAAGATAGGACTTCCAGAAAGAAAACTGACCCTGCTTTCTGTATGGGGCTCCCCATCCTCACTAAGCTCAGATGATAATAACTCATGGCTTGCTATATTTTAGTTTGTTTCCTTAGCCTGCCAAAGCCTCAACTCAAGGTGAACTCTAAAACTGTGGCCAGTGTCAAATACGAGAAGCACCTCTCAACAGGCCATGTGCCTACTCAAGAGAGCTTGGGGGGTCTTCACCTGGTCCCTCGCCACTGAACCCAGACCCTTCTGTGTGGACCTGTTATTAGTTAATTCATCTCTTACTTTAAAACATACATACTGGCCTAGTCTTGAACAATTATTTGCATGTCCATTACCATTCTTTGCTGTCTGTTTAATACAGTAGAACTTTGAGACTCCAAGTTGGGCTGCTAATTCAGGGTTTAGAGCATTTTGGACAGAATCAGAGAGAGTAGTGGCTTTCAGTTTTTCTGAAGATGCTTGAATTTGAAGTGATAAACTAGTTATTTTTTCTTTAATGAACTGTATTTCTACCTTCACTCGCACATGATGACAATTCTCTGATAATGTTTCAATGCTGACAAGGTTTGGTTTAGTCTGAGTTTAGGGAAGAGTGGCTAAGAAATAGATTTATAGCAACTCCACCAGAATTTAGTGCTGCTCAGTGATGTCCTCTTGTCCAGTGACCACTTTTTGGAAAGTCATTCCCTGGAAAGAGCAGCTCATGCCACGCACTCCTCCATCTGACGCATCTGATTAGGTGGCAAGGCCTCAGGTGGAGAAGCAAATGGGCTGCTTCTCTCCCAAGGAAGCCTGTTTCGTGAACGTGAAAACTTCCTGTTGTCAAGAAAGCAGAGCAGGGAGCAAGCCCCCCCCCCCATCTCCCCCCCACCCCGAGCGCAGCCTTAGTCAGAGACACGGTTCTCGACCTCAGGGCTGAAGCAGCGGGGGGCCCTCAGAGTTTCTGTCTGCTCTCGGCCTCTCTGCGCCCTCCTCTAAGGTAATTCTTGGAGATGGTTCCCCAGCCTCTGCTTCTCATGAAGGGACTGCAGCATAGCTGGAAGACAATCCTCCGAATTCTGGAGGGTAGGTCACCCTCACGACACGGGGCTGGTGTTTCTTAGGCCCAGTCCTCACTGCACAAGGAAATGGGCCCATGACAATGCCCTCCTGTCCGCTCCTCCGGGCAGCACGCACGCAGGGCCCCGTGGCCGCAGGCTCGGACGCCGGCGCTGGCAGGTGTTCTTCCTGCAGAGAGAGAGGCGGCGGGAGCAGCTGGGGGCCTTCCTGGCTCCTTCTCAGGCCTCTTTGCTTGCTCTTCTGCAGAACTCTTGCTGAGAGGACAGGATGACAAACCGCTGTCTGCTTTACCGAATGCCACCGGTGTCTTTGACCTGCTTTTGATGGCACAGACTTTACTGGCTCTGGGTGTCAAGTTTCTGTGCAAACCAGTGAATCCAGTGTCCCTAAGAAGACCTTTCCTCGTCTCTTAATCCTCCAGGTCTTTCGGTGGTGTGGATGAGCCGGCCAGAAACCACGGGTGGCAGGACATGATGAGTCAAATTCTCCTCTTGGGCAAGGAGAGTGACGGCCAATCTAACAGCATACAGAGAATTCTTGTATATCTTTGGATGTCTTCTGTGGTGCTGGGACAAGGAGGGGGAGAGATTTCTCGCCTCACGTTACCCCTGCAGATGGTTTAGTGTTATTTCCTGGGTTCAACAGCCATAAAAATGGTTGGGATAAGAGACAAAGAATCCACTCACAACTTCAGCAATCCAGGCGCACTGACTGCCAAGCAGAGAGATTTCCCTCAAAGCGGTGCATCTTTTGGAAGCTTTGCAGCTTGAGAATATGGACTCATAAAGCTGGTGGGATGATGGGAGAAGGGGAGATAAGAACAGCTTTCTGGAATCATAGGACACTGGACCCAGCCCCTGCTCCTTGGAAGCTGGCTTTGCAGCAAATTAGTACGTGTCTATGATGGATGCCAAGAGACCTATCAGATTCTTCTGTCTTCCATGCCTGACAGACTAAGAGAAGAACTTGAGCTCAAGGAGTTTCATTTGCTAGGAAAACTGCTTATCTGTGTGCTGAGTATCACCAGGCCTCCTTTTTTGCCTCCAATCCATGTCTCACCACTTTCCCCTCACACTCTCCTTCTGGCCACTGCTGTCGTGTCTATGCCCCATTTCCTTCTTCCACTGGGGACTTCTGTGCAAGCTCTCCCTCCTCTGTGAGCACATGTCTGTTCTTCTTTACCCCAGACTATCCCTGACTTATCTCCTAGATAGCAGCCTCCACGTCACTTCCTCCAGGGGACCTTCCCAGATGCCCAGGTCTGGGGAAAGTGGCTCTGCCAAAGTTCCCATAGCAACCCGGACTTCTCCTGATTCTGGCTGGACTCCATGTCACATCTCTGACTTTCCTTCTCGTTGTTAAACCTCACCTGGGAAGGGGCTTCTAGATAATGATTGGTACATGACAGGATTTTAAATAAAAGTTGTTGGATGATTGACTGCGGGTCTAGGTTCTATTGACCTTTCATCTCTAGACTCATATCATGCCAGAAAATTCTCAAAGGAGAGGGTTCTTGTAGCTGAAAATAATAACAATAATTGCTGTCATTTTCTGAGTACTGACTATATGCCGGAAAGGGTACAAGGGCCTTTATATATATGATATATACATGCAAGAATGCTGCAAAGAAGGTATCCATATTTCTGGTGCTTAAACTGTCATGTAAATGATAAAACTTCTCCCCCAGCAAAACAGAGTCATGCAGAGGCTTGGGGGCGCTGTCACCTGGACTTTCTGTGGCCCTAGGTTTCCAGCTCTGCCAATAACCTACTGTATCAGACAGAATAATATAGATGATGCTGCAAAAGCAACAGCCAAAGAAAACTCTCAATGTCAGTGGCTGAAAATCTAAATCTCTTCCTCATCTCCACTTCACATCCACCTCAAGCAGGTGAGACACTGCTTATTGTAGTCACTCAGGGACCCAGCAGCCACCAGCTCAAACATTGATGCTTTTAGGCCAGAAGAAAATAGAGCAATTGAGCGGAACCTTACACAGACAATTAAATGCTTCAGTCACTTTTTATCACAACTCATTGGCTATGTTTAGTTTCTTGGCCGTATCTAAACAGAGAAAGCTAGGCAGCGTAGTCTTTTCTGTCTCTGCTGAGAGTTGCTGGCCACCTGCACTGCACACTCATGGGTACCAGCAGCAGGCTGATTGCAGGTGGGACCGCTCTTTCTCCAGCGCTGCCCATCCCGGGTCAGAGAGGTGACTGTTCCATGTGTAATACTTTCTTACCTTGGATCAGCAGCTGGTATTATTCTTAAAGGCATCTCAGTCCAGATAAAAGTGATGGATATAGACTAGTTGGAAAAAAAAAGTCTTAACATCCTGTCAATTCATTTCTAGTCCCCTAAGCCGCATTGAACTGAACTTATAGCAGCAAATCTCTTGCCTGTAAGAATTAAAAATACACTATGAGAGAAGTAGATCATATTTCCAATTGAGCTGCAGCTCTGCGCCTTTGGCCTCAGCCTTGGCTTGGTATGTAGGGCTTACGTTGTCATTATCCACATTACTTAAAACAAAATTCAGAGCTATCACAAAATGAAGGGATTCCTGGAATTCCTGGATTTCGGTCCCAGCGAGCCCCACATTGGGAGTGCTTCTGCTCTTCATGTGACATATCTTTTGGAATGGGCTTGGCAGGGGATGACAGAAGCTGATTTCTTTCTTTGGTGCATACTATTTGTGTTCACATGTTTTGAATCCTGAAAATTTTATATTGATTTACTTAGGAAGTCAGTCAGATTGCTGACAATGAATGTCTGCCATGCACCAGGGGTTAGGGATACGGAGATGAATAGGCCACAGTTTCTGCACTCATAGGTTTCATTAGACTTGATTAAGGAATTAGAGAACATATAGATGAGAAGGGAATGATTTAGAGGCTGATTTAGAAACTACTATTTTTTTTTTCTGAGCAAGCTGTCTGTATAAACTTAGGGGGTTATGTACAAAGTAAACTATTCTTGGACTTTTCTACTGATGGTTAGCTCTCCTTTAAGTATATGAAAACAGCCTTATGAATTCATTTGTAAGATCAAAATATTCAGTTCAGGAGACGGTGCACCCCTGAGGGGAACTATCTTGGGATCCTGGTCCCTGCCAGGGTGTCTGGAACACTCAGTGTTCAATAGGTAGATCTCAGTGAATAAATTCAGAAATCAGGCATTGTAGTCGAAACGAAGTACACTGGTAAATATTGACCTAATGCTGCTGCAAAGAATATACAGAGAAAGACAGCTTCCTTATCCTCCAGGGAATAGTTTTGCTACATATGTACTCTATGTAGGCATATCTTAATATACCTGTATAAGTAAGTATAAACATTATGTGTTTGTGTGGGAATGTGTGTGTGTGTGTGTGTGTGTACACACATGTATAGGCCACTGAAAAACCATTTGACACTCTTCACCTGACGAGAAAGGTCGACCTAACACCTGGCATCTGCATGACCCTGGGCGCCTGAGACAAGAAAATGGGTACTTGGAAACCACACCAAATTGATGGTTTGCCTTGGCACCTGGTGCCCATGGGCCTCACGGGCAAGCAGCGTGGCACAATCCCCGAAGCTCTGTGGACCATTTATATGGACAACCAGCTCTAATTTTAGCTTGAATAAACAATCTGTGGTTACATCTAAAAATTGTACTTAAAATTCAATTCAAGAGTAACTTCAAATTTTTGTCCGCGAGGTATGCAAAACCTACCTGGACCTTATGTATCTTCTCAAGAGACTGGCATGTCTGGTGATCCTGAAGAGCGTCCACTCCCAGCTGTGCCAGGTGAAGCGGAGGAAGGCCTGCCTTCCCTCTCCTCTTTGGGGTTACTCCGGAGCATAACTGAAGTGGGAAGTGCTTGGTGACTGGCATGAAATGAGGAAGGGTGGGTTTTCCAGATTTCCTTTATAAAGAGGGTCAGTGCAATTCTGAGCCTTACTTACTGATGGGACACAAATACACTCCAAAGCCAAAGCCAACAGGAAGTCATTGTAATTTTGGACAGGGCTAAACTGATATGGGGTCTCTTTGCTCAGAAGAATGCCTTACTGTTTGGAAGATCACGATCCACTCTACGGGATTAAGCAGAAGTGTAATAAATTATCCTTTCTTTATCCTTTGAGTATCTGCTGAAAAGATCTGCACTGAGTGGATATGGATCCTCTTTACTTAGTTTAGACAGGTGAGGAAAAGCAACCGTGTGTCAGGGAAGATGTCACCCAGGACAAGTGCTTAGAGGTGATTTCTTTCTGCTCAGGGCAGGGCTTAATGGAAGGAAACCCTGCCCTGCCACTCTCCCGGGACCAGGGCAGGGCATATTGCTGCATTCCCAGACCCTTTCCGCTCTGTTTCTCAGAGGCATATGGAGAATGTCTGCGGAGACACGGAGAAAACAAAGCTTCAGGGAAACGTATGTCTAAGACTCCCCCAAACAACAGCCAACAAATCCCAAGTGTACTGAACCTGCGGCCCGGGGCCACTCCACCTGCCGGGACTGGCCGCTGTGGCTGCCCTGAGGTGGCAAACCCGGCTCCGCCCCGCGGGCCAGCAGAGCCTCGGCCTCTGCAGCAGTCGGCTCCACGGGAACAGAAAGGGCTTCCTCCAGTTAGACGCTGTCCCTGTGCATCGCCACCGGCCACGGTGAGCTCAAGAGGAGCAAGGGGACGCGCAGATGTCTGTCGCCGCCTCAGCCCGGGTGGCACCTGTCCCCGTTTGCCATCCTCACAATGCTCACCGCTCCTTGCTACCCCGTCCCAAAGAGAGAAAGAGACTCATGCATTTGAATTTGGGGGAAAGTAGCAAAAATATTTAAAGATTTGATGTCCAAAGCAAGCATTTCCTCAGAAAACACAGAGGGCAGCTGTGCAGTGTGGTGTCCAGCTCTGGAGGTCTGGGGAGCCAGACCATGACAGGGCAGCTGGTGCACTTTTTTTGATTCAGTTCTGTCTCCCTGGCTGTTGTCTGCACTTTAGAATATCGTTGCTGGTTACATGCAATCTTTGAAGGCAAAGACTTCTTGTGACACTACCTTGAATGAACCCCAAGTGTGTCCTGAGATTATTACTGTTCAAACATTACAATAGGTCATTCTATACGTCTTTCACAAAGGTGCTCACCATCTCTTGAAATGGCCCATGCAGGCCATCAGCTCAATGCTGCTCACATTGTCCTCAAGAGAGGGACACCACAGATTGTAGAGAAGGAGAAAGGAATCCAGGGTCTGCAGGCCCCACTGATAAGGCATTTCTTCTGTGCAGGCTAGTAAAATTCAAAGCTTTTGAACATTTTTCATTTCAAAACATGTAGACAGCAATATATATGGATAAGTCTAAGTTATATTTTAAATGGTACATACTAGTGGTACCAAAATTTTAGAGTGTATTTAAAAAAGGGAAGACCTTGTTAACGCTGAGACTCCTAGGCCTTGTGGGCAGTGATGTTGTTCTATGGGACCCCAGGCATCTGCATGTTTATAAGCCCTCAAACAATTCTGATGAAGATAGACCCAGGAGTACACTTTGGGGATTAACAGTTTATATTTTGAGAGTAAAAAAGGGACAGATCATTAAAGTATATGGCCAGTTTACATGGAATGAACCGTTTGGCAAGTTTGTTTCTAAGTGAGTGATGGAAAGGTTACCAAGGGTGACAGATGTTGGCAAATGTTACCTGATGAGGTCCTCCTCTGGCTCTGCTAGTGCCGCCTTAATCGGTAGGGTTGCTGAATGCGCACAGCAACCGAACCAGATGTGTCACTGGTCATAATGAACAGCATGATACGCTTCGCTTTTATGCCACGGTGAGGAGCACAGACTTCTCACAGTAGGCAACGTGAAGCCATCCGAGAGGTGCAGCCTGCTCGGATAGGGAGAAACCCGCCCTTATCTGCCTTTTCGAGGGACCACTCTGGCCACAGAGGGGAGGGCAGAATTCCGAGACTTTGAAGACCCGGGCCAGGAAAGTGGCTGGGAGGCTGCCATGGGATTCTGGAGAGGGACAAATCGGAGCCAGAGCAGTGGTGGTGAGAATGGACATGGAGGGGTGAGGAGGATGCAAAAGGCAAGCTTGGAAGTGCCTGCCCGGATGCGGGGCTGGACAGGCATAGGGGGCCAGGTGCTCCCAGGATTTCTAGTGGGTGACTGGGGCCTGGGGGCTAGAGAGTTGGGGGAAGTGAGGACACTGGGGAGTCTGTTCTGGATGTGGAGCACTTTGTGGTTTGTGGGGTATCATGGCATAACTGTTCCACCTTCCCCCAGATGCCTGAGAACTTTGCTTTGCCAGCCGCATGGCCCATCTCAGCCTGCTCACAGAACCTTCCTCTCATCGCTGTGCGGTGGCCACCCCAGCTCCCACGGTCCCTGAGGCTCATGCGTGTTTCCTTCCCTTCTCCCTGTGGTCACTGGGAGCCTCCTTCTCTGTAACGACCCTCCCACCCCCATCAGAGGAAGGGGCTCCCACCTTCCCAGTCTTCAGGGAATGGGGTATTTCTTGGTTCCCCATCAGAATCTCTCTCCTTTTATGCTTGTACCTGTCCTTTGGTCCCTCGAGGCATCAGTTTTCTCTGCTTGGGGTAACTTTTTATTGCTCTGGTCACTTTGAGAATAGGCATGACCAGTGCACTGAGAACTGCACAGTCACCAGCCCATGAGATATTCCTCTCTGGGGTCCCTGCACCGTGGTCAGCCATGGTGCTGGAATTTTGAACATTATTGACAAAATCTGTTAAGATTTACAGTAACAGAGACCTGAAAGTGGAGATGGTATTGATTCTGAGGAAACACCAAGTTATACATTAGTATTAATATGCTTGCTTATGAGGGAAGCATTGGATGGGCGCATTTCATTCTGATTCACAATGTGATAATGTCATGCAGGGCACCTGTGCTGTCAATTCTGGCATTGTCACAGGGACAGCTTCCACCAGACGTTTCCAAGGCAGCATCCCCCGGGCTTGGGATCTCCTGCCTTCACCGTAGACTTGGGGGGATTGTCCTTGGTGACCTTCGAGGATTGATGTTCCTTGATGGGAGGTGTGAGGGGGCTTATTATTTTAATTATAATGTTCTCGTGTAGGTGTCTGTGGGGGTGGTGGTTTCAGCTAATAAAAAGATAAGCCAAGAGATGTTTTTCTGTTCTTGAATCTCAGGGTCACTTGAGCTGGAGGCAATTATTTTCATTGATTGAAAAATGCAAACATATGAATAGTATTTGGGGTTTGTTTTCCCCAAAAGTACAAGGAAATCTTCATTGCTAAGATGCTTAGAATGCATGACTTAACAAGGATTCTGCATTGTTGGGTCTTCATGTCCCAGGTCTGGGAGCTTCTCAAGCAGTAAAGTCATGCTCCCCCTGAGCAAGCCCACTCTCAAGTTCACCTTGCAGCTCATCACCAGCTGTGTCAACCAAACCATCTTTTAAGACTTGGCTCAGATATCCCTTACCTGAAAACTTTAGAGATAACTCTAGATGGAAATGACCCATCCCTCCCTCCCAAGGCAATTCTTCCACAATCTTTTTGTTCTTGTTCTCCTCCTCCTTCCCCTCCCCACCTCCCCTCTCCTCCCAATTCCCCTCCTCCTCCATCCCCTCCCCTTCCCGTCTTCCTCCCTGCTTCCTTCTTTCCTCCCCACTTCCTCTCCTTTCTGCTCCTCCCCCTTCCCTTCCTCTTCCCCTTCCTCCTCCTCATGTTTCTAGCACATTTTGGTTACTGATTTTATCCCAGTTAACTTTTAATCTCCTGGTCCTGGTGTAAGGACCCATGCTTACTCTTTACATATTTTCCAAGTGCTAAGTTTAACAACTTGCCTTATGTAAGTGATAAATAAAAATGGTTGGGTGACTCATCAATGGGTTCTCCATTCATTTATTAGTAGAGCAGTGACTTATTGAGATGGTTGGGGACTGGAGGGCACATTTGCCCAATAAGCCATATGGGGTTCTATGAAGCTCCCATGAAGCCTGCTTCTCAAGACCCTTCCCAGCCCTCACTTGCCCTCACCTGGCCCGCTGCTCAGTTTTGACCACTGCTTTGAGGTATATACAGTTCAGGTGCGTGCTTTGTTGATCCTTGCTTGGGTTCAGCCCCGCTTGGTCTCCATATACATTTCTAGAGCATCAGTTCTGGATGATTCTGAGGTTTCCCAGCCTTGGGCATCCAGAATAAGTATGCTTCATGGTGGAAACATAGACCTTTTTCAGTGATAGGTTCTGCTGCCTGAAAATCAGAGCTATAATTTATTGTGATGAGAGTTACTAACAAATACTACACATTACATGAGCATATCAATGTTCAGAAGCCAGGATGAGAAACTATTTCTTGGTGAAACATCAAAGTCTGGGTTTGTTACAATGAAGAGGGCAGAATGACATAGTGTAGGGTTGTCAAATCTGTCATTTGCACGATGTCTTGATGTTTTATCCCATCATCAATATTTTTCTTTAAGTCTTTTCTTCCTTTTTAAAAGGGTTCTTTTCATACGGCAAGTGGAAAACTAGTATCACTCACCATAATTAATTAAAGTGCAAATGTGTGACCACCAGGGTGATCTGTGTGTGTGCCATGTAACACACCACGTTGCCCCATCCATGTGCCCAGCTTCATGATGGGCCGTGGTGGTGGATGAACGGCACATTGGGAAATGCTCTCTGTGTTGTGGAATGCCAAAGAGCCCTGGGTAAAGAGAGGCCTTTCTACCCACAAAAATGTGTTGTTTGGGAAAGTCACTAGCATCTTTGAATTTCCATTTCCTCATCAAAGAGAAGCGAATAATAAAGTCTCCCTTGAAAAGTTGATGTATTTTAACATCAGAACACAGGCAAAATAATATTTAGCCCAATGCCTGGCAACAAAGGTATAGGAGGATAATTTGAAGCCTACTTTACATTTTCCAGTGAGCAAATGTGATGAGAATCTTTGTCAGGCAAGGCGAACAGCAAGTGCTGAGTGTCACCGTGGATCAACCGTCCCTGAACTGGAATCACACTTCATCATACTTGAGTCACTTCACATTTGAAGGTGTGTGGTGGGAAGAGGCTAGGATGTGAATACGTCCCTCCCTGTGGCCCAGACCACAGCGTCCGGCGCAAGAGGATAAACCGCAGTGACGCGCACAGTCTCGGTGCTCCTTTCCTGGCCGTAGGGCTCGTCCTGCCACTGGGGCGCATGCGCTCTGCTCCGGCTCCCACAGGTCCTTATTTGGTTCCGCTCCGGGATCAGCGAGTGCGGTTGTTTCCCAGGCCAGGGTAGGCGTGAGGATGGGCTGGCGCCCGGCCGGGTGGCCCCGAGCATCTCTGAGCTCCTGTGGTTTTGGTGCCCGAGGAGAAGGTCCTTCCAGCAGCCCCTGCCTCCCTCTCCGCTCCTGCCGAAAGCCATGCCCCTGGCGCCACAGTGACCTCAGGAGCCGGGATGCGGCCCACCAGCAGGGCGCCCTGCTCCACAGCCACCGTGCAGCCCTTCTGTGGCTGTGGTGTCCCCAAAACGACCAAGGAAAAGGACAACAGGCAACAGTAACAGGGACACTGAAGTCCTCCTGTTTCCTGCAGGGCAGCAAGGTCCTCAGGAGCCAGGCCGCTTCCTAATGGGCAGTTGAAACAAGGAAGGCAGACGCCTCCAGTGAGCAATCATTCCCGAAGCCCCTCCATTTTACTGACAGGTAATGAAGCCACCTGAAACAGAGCACCTGCTCCACCACCAGCCGTTAGGCTGAGAAGCAGCAATTCCTAATTCACGGCTAGGAGTAAATTTGTAAGTCAGTCAATTGGAACTCAGAACTCATTCATTTTGTACCTTTTTATAGTTTACAATTTTTATAATTGTTATAATAAAGGTCGGTTGTCTAGACAAGGCTACAAAAACCCTTTTACTCATATTGTAACTCACATTGCGGGAGAGAGCGGATACAGTATTTGCAGTCCTTGTAATTAAATTATAATAAAGTCATAAATGAAAGCAGCTTAAGGTCTTAGAATTGAGACCTGGTGCTTTAGGGACCCAGGCTGTACACAGGGCCTACCGAGTAGCGAGGCGGAGGGTTCTTCCTGCTCTGGGGAGCGCGCTGCCCTCTGCTGTCGTTTCCTCTCTCCCTTTGCTCAATGCTCTGTCCCTGCCGTCTCCCTCAAATACCGATTGAGGACACTTCACGTTACATATTGGGGGTATGAGCACGAGAAGATAGTTCCTGTCATAGAATGCTTGTGGCCAATTTTATGAACTTTATGTAATTCCTGTTCCAGCAGAAATCCCGTGTGACCAGTTTATGGTCTAATGATAGCTGGGGTCCCTCCACTGGCTTTGTCGCCTCCCGCTGGACTCAGATTGGTGCTCTTCTGATTGGCTTTCCTCGGTCTGGTCCATCCTGGCACCCCTCGACTCTGTTCTCTGCTGGCTTTATCTCTTTAAAATATTGTATTGCTTACCCCAAACTCAGAACTCCCCTGGGCCTGTAATGCTCTGCATGGACCATATGTCTCTCCGTACCACTGTCTGGCTGGCTGCACTTACTGGTTTCTGCTGCGTGCTGCATGGCTGTGGTTTCGGCTCCTAGGAGCCCTGCCCTATTACTCCTTCTGTGATTTTCTCTGCCCAGGTTACCCACACCTCCTGAGCCATTACTTCGACTCATTCTTACCAGAGCAACATTCCTTAAGGAAACCCAGTCTACTAGAGACCCCCATCGTAGGCTCTCTTAACACTCTAACTTTTCTTCATAGTCCTCATAACACGTACAGCTGTGATTTCCATCTATTTGTGGGACTATTTGAGTAATGTCTATCTTAATTTCAACCTCACCCCTATACACGCAGAAAGTGCGTAATCAATCCCAGGGGCCAGGGAATGATGTAGGCCACCTGGTGTGGCGGTGCGTGAGGGAGTCCAATAAACCCAAACCAATAAAGTCCAACTAGAACGCTCATTTTTGTTACTGCCGCACACAGGGAGGTTCCTGACACAACCGTGGGTTCAGGAGATGCATACTGAGTCTGTTTTAATTTGGTAGCACCAGAAAGAAAAATGCAGAGTCTTGGTGGTGCATGGATGAGAACCCTTGGTCCAGGGCTTCCACCTGTCCCTTCGTTCAGCTGAGGCACAGTCTTTCTACACACGTTTTGTTCAGCCTAGACAGTCTCTTGATACGTGGAGCTAGCATCCAGCCTTCAGTTAGCTAGAGCAGTGAACTGTTTATCCTGTAGTCTGGGGAGGGAAAGGCTGGTAAGGTTTAAAAAGCCCTCTCAGGTTTCTTAATGCAGCATACACATTTGTCCAGAAAGTCTGGGTGAGCCCTACTTTCCCACAGGTGGAATCCCTTGAGTGACCTTTAGAAAATTCTCGCAGACTTGAACTCTGGGCTTCCTCACATCACAAATTCCTGCCCTCTTGGGTGGGCATAGGCTCTTAATGCCCCAGCTCATCTCTGTTGTCTTTAAAGTTCCCGTCACCCATTGTCTCTCCTGAGCTTTGTCTTTCCATCCAGCTAAGGCCAGTGGCTGTTAGGGTGCCTCCACATGCTCCCGGCTCTCTCGTCTCTGATGCTGTGGGTGAAAAGAGAGCACAGATCCTTCTGTCTGAAACCGAGACTAGTAAGAATGTATTAGCTTAGAGAAGTTTAAAAAAGATATTTAAGAAATTCCCTGCAGTAAAGGTGCTGGTCTAAAGTTATTTTATAAAATTATGTTATTCTCTGTGGCAGCTGTGGTTTGGCGGAGGAACCCTCTAGGAATCAGGAAGAAAGGTCTGGGCTATAACCCCGGCTCCGACCTTCATCAGTTGTGGGACTCTGACCTTGGTTTTCTTACTTGTGAATAGGGTTTACAGGCCTATTTCTCAGGGTTATCATGGAGACGAAATGGGACGGCTCATGGGTAAGTGCCTGGCACAGAACTAGGCAGAAGTAGAATTTCATCAATGTGAGTTTTCTACCAGGTGTTAGTTTACTTCCCTAGGTGAGAAATTCGGGAGGAATGAAATGTTACACTATAGACAGAATTCCAGGGGAATTTGTGCTCAGTTGGCTGACAAAAGCGCTGATTACAAAGGTAGTAGCTGTGTACTTATCTATCTGTGCCTCTGTCATCTATCTATACACACACACGTGCACACACACAAATATAAATACAAATATTTAAACTTTGGGTAGCAACTTTTCCCCAATTGAAAGGGACTGTTTTAAATTTAAAGCATTTCCAGTCAAGTAATTAAAAACATATGACAACTGTGGACCCTTGACCTCCAGATTTGTCTTTCTAATTCCTTCCTGCACATGTGCTCCCTACACATCTCCATGTGATGTCTCAAAACCACTTTCAAGCTCTACCTTCATATCTGCTTCTCATCTTGATATTTTCCATCTTGGTTAATGGGATTGTTACTTGTCCACAAAGTTACCTGAGCCAGAAACCAAAGACATCCGTTGTCTGCTTTTTTCTGGTTCCCACCACTGGTGTCCTGTTTCCTCGACATGACTGGTTCTGTCCCCTCTTTGGCATCTCCTCTCCCGTAGCCATATCTGTAGAAACAAAGTCAGGATATCATCACTTGCAAGATAAAATGGATTCTCCATTTCTTGAGATAATTTTCTATAACAAAGCTCAAAGTAAATTTGTCTGCTCAAGTTGGAGGGGAGCTCTGAAAACAGATGTTATGTTTTCCTGTGGAAAAAGTACATCCAGACACATCTTTAGGCTTCCCTGCCCTCAGACCTTGGGTCTTACTGCTCCTGTGAAGCTGTGAAAATTGTGACTTAAAACGAGTTATCTAGTTGCTGTCACCTGTATTGTATTCCTTCCAGGAACATGAATATTTATACTTATTTGGTGTGTCTTTCATTGCCAGTTCCCACTTTCTTGTAAATCCTACTTTTAAAAATAACTTATTGGTTTCTACTTCTGAGGTCTTCCCTCTTCTTTTCTTCATTAGTCCTTGAAATTTCCTATTAATTGTACTGATTTTTAAAAATCAATTGCAATACAATATCCCCAGAGATTTTCTTCACTTTCATCTGTCTAAAGTGCTCTATGCATCTCAATAAAACTTTTCCTGTGTTAAACTGGTTTTTATGTTTCTATTGTGTCCTTAGTATCCTTAGTCCCCTAACTTAATAATATTAACTATTGTATCTAAGAATTTCACTGGTCTTTGTCCCAGTTCCTGGGAGGGAGCCTCTTAATGCTTGGAATTTCCTAAGTGATAGAGCAAATTTCCTTTGTTATTCATGATGGATCGCTCCGACTGCATCTGAGTTTATGCTAATAAGGCGACTTACTGTGGGTCCCCAGATAGTTTTAGAATGAAGGCTGGCCATGCCCTAAAGACCAGTCACGTGATTTGAGGGTTGGGCCTTTGAGACAGGTGAGAGCTGCCTGGTCTCCTGACCTCTAGGTAGGGAATGGGGACTGCAGATTAAATTTAATCATGGGGCAATGATTCAATCAATCCTGCCTATGTAATGACGCCCTCCAAGAAACTGGACACCTGAAGCTAGAGTGAACTTCCTGGCCGGTGATATGCACTGATGTTCCAGGAGTGCTAGGAATCTTACTTCCTCACTTCCTGGCCGGATTCTCTCTCCACCCTGCTCACATCTATTTTTCTGCCTAACAGGAGGATGACACATGCGGGGACCTATTTTGGACCCTCTTGGACCTTGGTCTGTGTGTCTCTTAATCTGACTGGTCCTGATTTGTATCCTTTTAATAACTGTAATCATCAGTAGAGTGCTTTCCTGAGTTCTGTGAGTCATTCTTGTGAATGATCAAACCTGAGGGGGTAGAGGGAACTCCCAAATTCTTAGCCAGTTGGTCAGAAGTGTGGGTGGCCTGGGAACTCCCAACATTTTGGCTTGAGTCTGAAGCGAGGACAGTCTCGTGGAGAACTGAGTCCCAAATCTGTGACGTGTGACCTGACTCCAGGTAGTCCGTGCAAAATTGCATTGCAACTATTAGTCGCTATCTGTATTGTCAGGGTTCTCTGTAGAACAAATAGGAATAAATAGATATGTTGGAGATTATTATAGGAGTTAGCTTACAAAGTTGAGATTTTTTTAATAGGAATTAACTCATGTGGTTTTGGAGGCCAAAAAGCCCCACAATGTACTTCCTGCAAACAGAAGAAACAGGGAAGCCAGTGGCATGATTCAGTCTGAGTCTGAGGCCTGGCGTAAGTCCTGGAGCCTGAAGACCTAAGGACGGGGTGACCCGATGTCCAGGAGAAGGCGGATGTCCCAGTTCAAAAAAAGAGCAAGTTCTTCCTCCCGCTTCCTTTCTGTTCTATCCAGGCCCTCAGTGGATGGATGTTAGTCTACCGATACAAACACCCAGACACCAGGTTTTTTCAGCTTCCAGCCTCGCTTTGCCTACTCGAGTGGACACACAAAGTGAGCCTCCAGGCCATCCCCCTGCCCCTCAAGGCCACATTCCCTCTTTCAGCAGACTGACTGCTCCCTGTTCTTCTCAAGCACTGTGCTTTTCCCACGGCGATGTCGTTCCTCTCCTCTTCAACCATTCTTTTCACCCCTCCAGGCTTGGCCGATGTGCGTCGGCAGCCTCATCCTTAGAACCTGCCCTTGTTCGTCCACCTCTGCCTTTTCTGTACTCCTACAACACAGGAAATGAATGTCTATTTGGAGAACATACTGTTTACCTAACAGCACAGTGAAAGATGCTGAGGCCCTTACCTTAGGCTATTTAAAAAGATCTTCTCTGCTTAGCACAGTGATGAAAGCTTACAACCTAAGCTTACTTGAAGGACAATAGGTTTGAGATGACCCTTGGGCTGACGCTGGTAGGGACTACCGACTGTACCAACTCATAGAAGAGACTCCTAGAGCTTCCAGAGTTCTCCGTCTGGAAGAGGCTTTGCAGGTCATCTGGTGAGGTGGCTTTGTTTTGCTTAGTAGGCACTCCATGCATATTTGATGAATGAATGAAGATAAGGAAAGACAGGCCCCTGAGAGTAATTGACGTGGACGCTGTTCATATGTCTTATACTGGTGAATCCAGACTAACCCGGCGGAGCAGTAGTTCGCTCTCTCTCCTTCCTATGGGACCCCACTTAGGAGCCACGTCCACTGGCTCGCTGAGCTCAGAAGCAAGTCTCTTCTCTAATCTGACAAAGCTCCAGCCATCTTAAGCAGCTTAGAAAGTGAACAGTTTTCTATCTTTCTGTTTGAAATATAAATGCTTTACCTCAGATCGAGAGGTGAACTCTGAGAAGGCATTTATTTCTTAATGAACATTTTCTCTTTGAAGGCTTATCTCATATAGAACAAGATAAATTTTAATCTGTAACTCCAATATCTAGGGTGAAAAGCAAGAAGAAAAAGGCAGTGTGTCCAAAATCGGGGTGTAGTTGCTGCATACATGTAAGCCCTAATTATTCCTATTAAAATGCCTGTTTATTCACTTCTGAATAATAGCGCAAAGGCACTTGTCTTCTAAGTAGTGGTATTTTATGGCCTAGAAAGATGTTCTGAGTATTTCAAAATATAATATTTATGGCAATTTTGCCAGTTTCGCAGATGAGCAATGCAGCTAGTGATGAACTTGACCCTTGTGAAAGGAAGACCGGGGGCATCCTCTCTTCCCTCTAGGCTTTGAAAGCAATTTATTGATTTGGTATCTTTTGGCTGTAGTCCACCAGGGTTGATTTGGAAGGGTTCCAAAAGGCATTTCCAAGTGGATATTTGAGAGCATAAGGCAGGTAAGGGAGAAGAAAATAGTACATAGCAGATTGCTGTCTTTGTTTAGGAAGGAAGCAGAAATATGGCAATGGCCTCCAAGCACGCTGGTCGCAGAAATCATGTCTGGGACGTTCGAACTGGATGCTTGGTTACTCTGCAGGCGACTGTCCATCATTCCAGGTGAAAATGGTCTTCAGCCTCCGTGGATTCAGCGGCATGCCTGCATGCTTTTTCTGAACAGCAGGAAGATGTTGAATCTGATTCTTCCTGAGGAAAGACAGAACTCTCTGTGCTCAGGTGGGTGAGGAGCTTAGGAGAAGAAGCGAGGGCATTGCCTCCCATGCTCACACTCCTGTAATAAAAGTGCAGGGGCAGCACTGGACTGAATCACGTGCCTTCGGCAGGTTCTTTATCTTGCATAAGTCCTTGTTCTTCATTTATAAAACAGCAACAATTCCCACCCACTCAGGCTTTTTGTTAGGACAGAAGAAGATAATGGGTGTAAAGACCAGGGCAGCGCCTGATACATTGGAAGTGCTCGATGATTTTTGTGAGTTAACTTATGCCAAAACAGGAACAACTACCACTCCGTCATATGTCCTGCCCGAGGCAGGGACGGTGTCCGTCGGTGCTGCCGTGGAGGAGAGCATTGGAGACAGTTCCGACTGGGGGCTAATGGGGGGCACTCCTCAGCTGACATGGCCTGGGGTGGGCTTTGCGGTCCTCCGACCAGGAGGGGCTCAGTCGTCTGTCCTGTGCATTAGCTGGGTATCTTGGTGGCCCTGTAGGTGAAGCCTCAGGCAGTGAGGGTGGAGAGGGGGAGGAAAGGAGACTTTCTCTCTGTGTCTGAAAGGCCTTTCCCTGCATCTCCCACATGTGCGGAGGATTGGGTTTCTGTTGTTTTGGTAGCAATTCCCAGGCCAGGTCTTCCCTTCCATTCCTGGTTGTTTATCTTGGTCCAAACATCTCGTTCCCTTTAGTGCATTCCTTACCTTAAGTGCTTATTTACTTCCCAGAGGAGTCTTATGGATTTGTTTAAAGTTGATTCCAAAGTATTTGGGTTCCTAGAAAATATGCCTTATGTTGTGTTTTAGGGGAAAAGAAGATTGTGTAACCCAAGGCAACTTGTTAGAGTTCCGTGAATATTGATGGGATAGGACAACATAAAGATCAAAGACACTCAGTTTATAGCTTAGTTAGCGATTAGCCCGTCTAGAGCTGGCATTCTGGGGTTATCTGAGCCTGGGAGCTCCAGAAATTATGGCAAGCGACGCCAACTTTCTTATGAGCAAAGGGAGTCTGTATGCTTGTGACACATGATTCCGTGAAATTTTACATATTATTTTCACTGTCAACTCACAGTAAGCTTCCCTTGCCTCCCACTTGGGGCCTTTCCTTCAGGGCTGGTAGAATAATGCTGCGACCTCACCTGGGATGTGTGATATCCGTTTGCATAGTCTATGATGACAGGATCCATTAAACAAAATGCCAGTATCAACAAGACTTCAGAGAGGATATTTCCAATGCAAACATTTGGGAACACTTGTGAGGTAAGCGCCAATGGTGTGCGCACCATAAATGTGTGAAATGTGCAGTACTTGCTGGACGTTGGCTATCGGCTTGCGCTTTTGCCCCTGTGACCCTTCCAGGTAGGTCCTGTTATGCTCTTCACATAACAGAGAGGGAAACTGAACTTCAGATGAATCAGCAGCTCTTCAAAGGTCACACAGCCAGTCAGCAGCAAAGCAATGCCGTGTTCCGAACAGCTCAGCTAGGGTCTCTAGGGTCCTGTATATCTCACTGGGCTGCAAGTAAGGGTCAGCTGGAAGCCCCTCCCCCTCTGGGCTTTATCCGGAGCTGAGCATTTTGGGGGGTTGTTCAGCTGTTTGACCATGCCTGGGCTCTGGGCTGGTGTCTTTGTAATTCTAGAGGCAGCTCCGAACACCACTTCCTCCTAGGAAAACGTGGAAAAGCAGGAAGGAGGGCTGGCAAAGAGCATGCTCCTTACGCGTCTCTCATTTTGTAGTCAGAGAGAAACCTTCCACAGTTCTGGAAGACCTTGCCCAAGACGGACACGTTGCATGCCCAGCCCATGCCCAGTGAGGCTGGGACAGCAAATGTGGGGAGTTCGTGAGCTCAGTGATGGGAGGGGGTCTGCTGCCGGAGGGAGTATGGGAAAGCCACTCACTCCCCCAGGTTCTCCTTCCTATAAGGTGTCCAAACCTTCTGCCTTGACAATTTCTATAGAAAAGACCCTACAGGTCTAGAATAAAGCTGTAGACAAACTGGAAGAAGCATCTTTTCTGCTCCTTCAGTGATGATATTTAAAAATTATAACTCTCATTTTAAAGGAGGTAATTATGGGTGATGAATTGTTGGAACACCGAACCAAATGGGGGAAAAAAAATCACCTTCTAACTAGTGAGAACATGAGAGCTAATAATAGCTTGTGGCAACAATAGCTGGCAATGGCCAGACACTGTCCTAACTGCAGCTCCAACCAGGCTTCACTGCCATGAAGAGAATCCCCCATCCCATAGCTGCGCAGACTGAGTCGTCATTGGTCCAGCGCTTCGTGCACAGATCACGTAGTGGATCCACAAGACAGCCGACGCAGGAGCACGCACTTCACCGTTACGCGGCCTCTGAGGGCCCTTCCCTGTTTGCTCTGAGCAGGTGGACTCCTTATGTGGGCGCCATAAAGCAATTACTGTTCTCCCCCCGTGTGCCGCCACATCCCCAGGGGTCTTCTGTCTGTCTGGCATTTTTCCTACTTGTGGCTCTTGCGTCCTGTGGCTGTGATCTTCTCTTGAGCTGTGTGTAGTCCAGGGGTCACCACTCTGCTTCCTTGTCCCCAAAGTGCCACCCCACTCGCCGCTGCGAGCAGCAAGCATGCTCTGAAGGTCGAGGCAGTGGAGGGGCATGTGAAGCTCATTTTCCTTCCTGACTGTATCCCCTCTGTGGCTCCGACATTTTCGCCATCTACTTGAGCCTCTTTTCTTTCTGTTGACTACGACTTGGGTTTCCCACTCTTTAGCAAGATAGGTTATCTATAGAAGTTTTGGAATTGGTTTTGTGCTTCATAGACTCACACTCTCAGACATTGTCTTTCCTGGAAATACAGCCGCAGAAGGATTTATTCTTCCATCCAAAGCCACCTCTGGGGTCATGGGCTCATCTTTCTGTCCCCGTAGGGGCCTCATGAAGGAAATGAGGAGCCCAACAACCTTGGCCATAAAGTTACCATGTAACCTTGAAACTTGTCCCTGTTCTGTACGGCCTGGGACACCTTCTCTCCTGGCGTGCAGACCTAATATTTATTTCTTATCTCATTATTTAACATTCCATGTGTAGTGGAGGCTCCAGACTGAATTGAAGCCAGAGTTACAGACATGTCTGGGCATCTGATGATCTATTTGTGGCAAGCTCAGCATCAATGAGGATTTTCGTGGTCTTTATTTATGAGAAGATGACTGTCGGGATGCAAAGTGGTGAGATCAGCTAGTGGTGTTTGTGGTGGAGACCAGCCCTGGCTCGGCGACAGCCTGCTCCTGGAGAGCAGGGCTTCAGGAAGAAGCTGAAGGAACAAGACGCTGGGAATGTGCAGGATACAAGAAGCCCTCAGGGTGACCAAACATGACCCAGAGACAGTTCTCGTTGCTGCATGGAGCACAGCTTGGCATCAGGGTATGTGATATGCGGTGTAGGCACCGAGTGGTTATTTGCTAAGTGTTGGAAGGAAGGAACATTTGAAGGCTCCAGAAGCCTGAACATTGAGGAGGAGACACTTCGAAGCTGTGCAGCTTTGAGATACCCACACTGGTGCCTGCAGGAGAGACTTCTGAGATGTTGGGGTATCTCCTAGACCCAGATCGTGAAGGCCCCCCAGGAGCTCCTGGCACCGTGGTCATGAGCAAAGGGAGTCAGAGAATGTGAAAACACCACGTAGAGACAACTGTAAACTTGTGGACACCTTGCCGGGACCCATGGAGAGAATATAGGCTTGGAAGGGTTCCCAAGAGGTGGGAGCAGGGCTGTGCATTGACTTGTGTGGTTGTGAACAGCACAAAGGAGCAGCTGGGTTGAAACCCACCCCACTCTCGGCTTGCAAAGATCTGTTAAATGCTTGCATTCGAGGGGATGCACATAGGAATCCTATGGCCTGGCAGTGGCTTCCATGGGAGTGACAGTTGACCCTGTTTGTACCCAGAGGTTGGGAGTCCTGGGGGAGACAGACTACATGGTCCAGGTATTCAATCTCTTGAAGGGAAGACATTCAACTTATTCGCCTTTATATGATCCATGCTGCAGGATGTGTTGTTTCTCATAAGGGAAATTTCAATAATTATTTACTGATTAATTCTTCACTATCATTGACTGGTCTTAACAAACTGACACAGACACAATTGTATTTCTATCTATCATCTACCTACCTACCATCATCTATCATCTATGTATCATTGATTGTCAACCTTTTCCAACTCACATATGCCCCCAGAGGCACAGAAGCACAAGAGGTAAGAGGCAGGAGCCAGAGGACTCAAGTCTGAATCATACCTCTGTTCTTTGGGGAGGTCACTGCACCTCTCTTTGTCTCAGCATCTTGCTTTGTAGGGGTTCTCATGAAAGTTAAGTGCTCTACACTCATGAAGCTCCTAGAACACTGCTTGGTGCATGAGAAGAGCTCAGACATGCTCATGAGAAAGCCCATAGGAGACAGGGACTGTTGGGGCAGTGTCCTTCCAGACATGCACTGCCTTCCAGGCGTGTGCTTTGTTCCAGACACACAAAGGTGAGTATTTCATGGTCCCTGCCCTGGAGCACTAACAACTGAATCACCTTTACTGTTACACTTCCCTCATTTTCTCCTGCAGATATTCATGTATATTTTTAGATACCTTTAATAATACTGAATAATTTGTAGGCATATCACTAGGTGAATTAGCTCAATCCACTTCCTTTCCTTATAGCACACGGCACAGAGGCATGGGGATTTTATCAGGAAGAGGGTGTAAGACTAATTTTGGAAGGGGACATCTGAGGATCAGAGCAGGAACAAGTGATGCTAGGGTAGGAGGATTCAGAAGAGGATATAGAGGACTGGCAAAGTCAGAGCTCAGCTATATTCCACAGTTTGCACAGGATGGCCCTGAGCAGCACATGCAAGGGGGGTCCGCTTTCCCCTCCTGGACTCCTCTCCTACTCCCTCTGACACCTTATTCTTGAGACCTGGAACTTTTAATAAAACAGTTCATCTACTTTATGGGCTAACTTAGTGTTTACTGTATAACCTAGGAAAAAATCTCTCAGTGATTTACTCCAACCTGTCGAGGTGGCTCCAGGTTCCACACGCCCTTACCCACCAGCCTGTGCTCTGTCCCCCTCCCTGTTCCCCCCACACGATGCCCAGTGTCTGGTGTTGAAGCCAAAGCCCTGTTGGCCAGGGTGCTGACAAGTGCTTAGAAGCTCTTGGAAACCATGCATGTTCTCGTTGACATCATCTGCTTCCAGAGGAAGGGCAGCAGGATTTGCTCTTTTTTAGCTCTTGGCTCTTTTATAGATATTTTTTCTCCCACATAACTGGTATGAGTGGACAGGCTTCCTGCCATTTGTGGGGGAGGCTCTTTTCCCCTGTGCCAATATTCGTAGATTGCTTATCCACTTTCAACCCCTTATATACTTCTTACTGACATACCATATATATGTGGACTATTCTATTCACTAATGTGGACTAGCCTTTCTGTAATCACCACTGATTGCTGCACTTATTTGTCAGATGGCGCAAATGATTTCAGAGATTGCAAAAATAAACAACAAGCTTGGGAAGGCATTTTTCCTTATGGTGCTATAAATCCCAAACAATGAGAAAAAGATGGAAAATTTTAGTTTTCAGTATTTGAGATGTCTTCTCCTGTTTATATGAAAATACTTACTTTGAAACATGGAAATGCTGGTGAGAGAAGACAAGGTTTCTCTTACTGATCTGTCATGAGCGACTTGCAGGTTTCCTTGGTGTCATATCAAAGAGGGGGAATACTGAGCCTTAAATGAGTTCAGCAGACTGATTAAAGGCTGAAAGAAGGTTAATATATTTCTTTTTTTAAAATTTATTTTGGTATCATTAATCTACAATTACATGTGCAATATTATGGTTATAAAACTACCCCCTTCATCAGGTCCCCCCCACCAACCCCATTACAGTCACTGTCCATCAGCGTAGTGAGATGCTGTAGAATCACTACTTGTCTTCTCTGAGTTGTACAGCCCTCCCTGTGCCCCCTCAACATTACATCTGCTAATCGTAATGCCCCTTTTTCCCCCTTATCCCTCCCTTCCCACCCATCTTCCCCAGTCCCTTTCCCTTTGGTAACTATTAGTCTGTTCTTGGGTCCTGTGAGTCTGCTGCTGTTTTGTCCTTCAGTTTTTTTCTTTGGTCTTATACTCCACATATGAGTGAAATCATTTGATACTTGTCTTTCTCGGCTTGGCTTATTTCACTGAGCATAATACCCTCTAGCTCCATCCATGTTGTTGCAAATGGTAGGATTTTTTTTCTTCTTATGGCTGAATAATATTCCATTGTGTATATGTACCACCTCTTCTTTATCCATTCATCTACTGATGGACACTTAGATTGCTTCCATTTGTTGGCTATTGTAAACAGTGATGCCATAAACATAGGGGTACATTTGTCTTTTTCAAATTGGGCTGCTGCATTCTTAGGGCAAATTCCTAGGAGTGGGATTCCTGGGTCAAATGGTATTTCTATTTTGAGTTTTTTGAGGAACCTCCATACTGCTTTCCACAATGGTTGAACTAATTTACATTCCCACCAGCAGTGTAGGAGGGTTCCCTTTTCTCCACATCCTCGCCAACATTTGTTGTTGTTTGTGTTTTGGATGTTGGCCATCCTCACTGGTGTGAGGTGATATCTCATTGTGATTTTAATCTGCATTTCTCTGATGATTAGCGATGTGTCTCTGATGATTAGCGATGTGGAGCATCTTTTCATGTGCCTGTTGGCCATCTAATTTCTTCTTTGGAGAAGTGTCTGTTCATGTCCTCTGCTCATTTCTTAATTTGATTATTTGCTTTTTGTTTGTTGAGGTGCTTGAGTTCTTTTTTATATATTTTGGATGTCAATCCCTTATCGGATACATCATTTATGAATATATTCTCCCATACTGTAGGATGTCTTTTTGTTCTACTGATAGTGTCCTTTGCTGTACAGAAGCTTTTCAGCTTGATATAGTCCCACTTGTTCATTTTTGCTTTTGTTTTCCTTGCCCGGGGAGATATGTTCAGGAAGAAGTTGTTCATGTTTATGTCCAAGAGATTTTTGCCTATGTTTTTTCCTAAGAGTTTTATGGTTTCATGACTTACATTCAGGTCTTTGATCCATTTTGAGTTTACTTTTGTGTATGGGGTTAGACAGTAGTTCAGTTTCATTTTCTTACATGTAGCTGTCCAGTTTTTCCAACACCAGGTGCTGAAGAGGCTGTCATCTCCCCACTGTATATCCAAGGCTTCTTTATCAAATACTAATTGACTGTATATGTTTGGGTTAATGTTTGGATTTTCTATTCTGTTCCACTGGTCTGTGGGTCTGTTTTTGTGCCAATACCAAATTGTCTTGTTTACTGTGGCTTCGTAGTAGAGCTTGAAGTCAGGGAGCATAATTCCCCCTGTTTGATTCCTCCTTCTCAGGATTGCTTTGGCTATTCAGGGTCTTTTGTGGTTCCATATGAATTTTAGAATTATTTGTTCGAGTTCATTGAAGAAAGCTGTTGGTATTTTGATAGGGATTGTGTTGAATCTGTAAATTGCTTTAGGTAGTATAGCCATTTTGACAATATTTATTCTTCCTAGCCAAGAGCATGGGATGAATTTCCATTTGTTAGTGTCCTCTTTAACTTCTCTTAGGAGTGTCTTGTAGTTTTCAGAGTACAGGTCTTTCACTTCCTTCATTAGGTTTATTCCTAGGTATTTTATTCTTCTTGATGCAGTTGTGAATGGAACTGTTTTTCTGATTTCTTTCTGTTATTTCATCATTAGTGTATAGGAAAGCAACAGATTTCTGTGTGTTAATTTTGTATCCTGCAACTTTGATGAATTCATATATTAGTTCTAGTAGTTTTGGAGTGGAGTCTTTAGGGATTTTTATGTACAATATCATGTCATCTGTAAATAGTGACAATTTGACTTCTTCTTTACCAATCTGGATGCCTTGTATGTCTTTGTTTTGTCTGGTTGCCATGACTAGGACCTCCAGTACTATGTTGAATTACAGTGGAGAGAGTGGGCATCCCTGTCTTTTTCCCAATCTTAGATGAAAAGCTTTCAGTTTCTCATTGTTAAGTATGATGTTAACTGTGGGTTTGTCATATATGGCCTTTATAATGTTGAGGTACTTGCCCTCTATACCCATTCTGTTGAGAGTTTTAATCATGAATGGATGCTGAATTTTGTCAAATGCTTTTTCAGCATCTATGGAAATGGTCATGTGGTTTTTGTTCTTCTTTTTGTTGATGTGGTGGATGATGTTGATGGATTTTCAAATGTTGTACCATCCTTGCATCCCTGGGATGAATCCCATTTGATAATGGTGTATGATCCTCTTGATGTATTTTTGAATTCGGTTTGCTAATATTTTGTTGAGTATTTTTGCATCTACATTCATCAGGGATATTGGTCTGTAATTTTCTTTTTTGGTAAGGTCTTTGCCCGGTTTTGATATTAGAGTGATGCTGGCTTCATACAATGAGTTTGGAAGTATTCTCTTCTCTTCTATTTTTTGGAAAACTTTAAGGAGAATGGGTGTTATTTATTCTCTATATGTCTGGTAGAATTCAGAGGTGAATCCATCTGGTTCGGGGGTTTTGTTCTTGGGTAGTTTTTTGATTACCAATTCAATTTCTTTGCAGGTGATTGGTCTGTTTAGTTTTTCTGTTTCTTGTTTGGTCATTCTTGGAAGGTTTTACTTTTCTAAAAAGCTGTCCATTTCTCCTAGGATTTCCAGCTTGTTAGCATATAGATTCTCATAATATTATCTTATAATTCTTTGTATTTCTGTGAGGTCTGTCATTATTTTTCCTTTCTCATTTCTGATTCTGCTTGTATGTGTAGATTCTCTTTTTCTCTTAATGAGTCTGGCTAGGGGTTTATCTATTTTGTTTATTTTTTCAAAGAACCAGCTCTTGTTTTCATTGATTTTTTTCTATTGTTTTATTCTTCTCAATTTTATTTATTTCTTCTCTGATCTTTATTATGTCCCTCCTTCTGGTGACTTTGGGCCTCGTTTGTTCTTCTTTTTCCTATTTCAGTAATTGTGTCTTTAGAATATTCATTTGGGAATGTTCTTCCTTCTTTAAATAGGCCGGATTGCAATATACTTTCCTCTTAGAACTGCCTTGCTGCATCCCACAGAAGTTGTGGCTTTATGCTGTTGTTGTCATTAGTCTCCATATATTCTTTGTTTTCTGTTTTGATTTGGTTGTTAACCCATTGATTAATTAGGAGAATGTTGTTAAGTCTCCATGTATTTGTGAGCCTTTTTGTTTTCTTTCTAAAATTTATTTCTAGTTTTATACCTTTGTGATCTGAGAAGTTGGTTGGTAGAATTTCAATATTTTTGAATTTACTGAGGTTCTTTTTGTGGCCTAGTATGTGGTCTGTTCTGGAAAATGTTCCATGTGCACTTGAGAAGAATGTGTATCCTGTTGCTTTTGGGTATAGAGTTCTGTAGATGTCTGTTAGGTCCATCTGTTCTAGTGTGTTGTTCAGTGCCTCTGTGTCTTTACTTATCCTCTGCCTGGTTGATCTATCCTTTGGAGTGAGTGGTGTGTTAAAGTCTCCCAAAATAATTGCATTGCTGTCCATTTCCTCCCTCAATTCTGTTAGTATTTGTTTCACATATGCTGGTGCTCCTGTGTTGGGTGCATATACATTTATAATGGTTATATCCTCTTGTTGAACTGACCCCTTTATTATTATCTAATGTCCTTCTTTATCTCTTGCTACTTTCTTCGTTTTGAAGTCTATTTTGTCTGTTACAAGTACTGCAATACCTGCTTTTTTCTCCTTGTTTTATGCATGAAATACCTTTTTCCATCCCTTCACTTTTAGTCTGTGTATATCTTTGGGTTTGAGGTGAGTCTCTTGTACGCAGCATATACATGGGTCTTGCTTTTTTATTCATTCTATTACTCTGTGTCTTTTGATTGGTGCATTCAGTCCATTTACATTTAGGGTGATTATCGATATATGTGTACTTATTGCCATTGCAGGCTTTAGATTCGTGGTTACCAAAGGTTCAAGGGTTGCTTCTTTACTATCTGACAATCTAACTTAACTTTCTTGTTAAGTTATTGTAAACACAGTCTGATGTTTCTTTATTTCTCTCCCTTCTTATTCTTCCTCCTCCATTCTTTATATCCTAGGTGTTTTATTCTTTACCTTTAGTTAGTATTTGGATGGTCTTCTTTCTTTGCTATGATTTTATTTTCTCTGGTGACATCTTTTTAGCCTTTGGAGTGCTTCCCTCTAGAGCAGTCTGTTTAAGATATACTGTAGAGTTGGTTTATGGGAGGCAAACTCTTTCAGGTTTTGCTTGTCTGGAAATTGTTTAATCCCTCTGTCATATTTAAATGATAATTGTGCTGGATACAATATTCTTGGTTTGAGGCCCTTCTGTTTTATTACGTTAAATATATCATGCCATTCTCTTCTGGCCTGTAAGGTTTCTGTTGAGAAGT
Organism: Phataginus tricuspis; assembly: GCA_029783875.1. Taxonomy (NCBI): domain Eukaryota; kingdom Metazoa; phylum Chordata; class Mammalia; order Pholidota; family Manidae; genus Phataginus; species Phataginus tricuspis. Next base: position 15,050,592 of record JAQQAC010002067.1, on the reverse strand, counting down.
CTGATGATAGTCTGATAGGTTTCCTTTGTAGGTGATCTTTTTTCTCTCTCTAGCTGCCTTTAATACTCTGTCCTTATCTTTGACCTTTGCCATTTTAATTATTATGTATCTTGGTATTGTCTTCCTTGGGTCCCTTGTGTTGGGAGATCTGTGGGCTTCCTTGGACTGCGAGACTATTTCCTTCCCCAGCATGGGGAAGTTTTCAGCAATCATTTCTTCAAAGACACTTTCTATCCCTTTTTCTCTCTCTTCTTTGTCTGGTACTCCTATGATGCGAATGTTGTTCCGTTTGGATTGGTCACACAGTTCTCTTAATATTCTTTCATTCCTAGAGATCCTTTTATCTTTCTCTGCCTCAGCTTCTCTGTATTCCTGTTCTCTGATTTGTATTCCATTAACAGTCTCTTGCACCTCGTCCAGTGTGCTGCTAATACCGTCGATCACTTGTCTCATTTCTGCATTGTCTTTCCTGACTTCCCTCACTTCCTCCCTCAGCTCTTGCATATTTCTCTGTAGATCCATCAGTATGGTTATGACTTTTATTCTGAATTCTTTTTCAGGAAGATTGTGCATGTCCATCCCTTTAGACTCCCTCTCTGGTGTCTGGGTCTGGATAAACTTTGTACCATATTCCTCTGTCTTTTCATGGCCATAGAAGTGGTCGCTGGTAGGTGCCACATATGTCAGCTGGGCTCTTTAAGACTTTAAAAACAAAAAAAGAAAGAAGAGAAAGAGAAGAGAAAGAAAATAAAGAAATAAAAGAAAGAAAAGAGAGAAAAAAACACCAAACAGACAAACAAACAAAAAGACGTCTGCCGGGAGTAGATTCTGTGAGGATGCTGTAGGTGGCGCTGTTCGTCCACTATTCCGCAGCCACAGCTGTGCCACTCCGCAGGGCCGTTTGTAGCTCTGGCCGGGGCAGGAACGAATGGGAGGCTGTTGTTCTCTGTGGAAAGTCTCAGTAGGGCTACTTTTTCCCAGTCGCCAGCCAAGGGGTCCGAAATTCCCCAGGACTCCCAGGCTGCTGGGCCGAGTGTGCTGGGACGATGCTGTTCCTCTGCTGGGCCTCTATCTCTTTAAGACCACTAAAAAAAAGCACGTGCTTTTCTTTTTTCCCGGGGAGCCGGCTGCGAGGACCCAGTGCACTCCCCGGCTCAGATCCTGCACCCTCTGTCTTTCCAATCTCCTATACACCGCGCGAGGTGTGTTGGTGCTCCTGGCGCAGATCCCCAGGGCTGGTTATTTTGTGAGCCTGTTCTTCCACTCCCTCCCCGCTCTGAATCCTCTCCTCCTGCCGGTGCGCTGGGGTGGGGGAGTGCCCGGGTCCCACCGGGACTTGGCTCCGTATCTTACCCACCTCGCGGGGTGCCGAGTCCTCTCAGGTGTAGATGCAGGCTGTGTGCTGTACTGTATCTTCTGGTCTCTCTTTTAGGAATAGTTGTATTTGTTGTCTTTTCATAAATATGTATGGTTTGGGGAGGAGATTTCCGCCGCCCTGCTCACGCAGCCATCTTCCTGGAATTCTTACTAGGTTAATATTTTTAACCAGTTCATAATTATGCTTCAGGTTTTACAAAAATGATTGAACACGTATTTACTGAATGCCCACCTGGCTCCCAGCACCGAGCCAGGGTGAATGAAGAGATCCAGTGCCCGCCTTTAAGGAACCGACAGTTTAGTAGACCTGATTCATAGTCACTAAAGACATTTCCTTTAATGCCTAAAGGAGATAATCATGCAAGGTACTTAGCCAAATGCTTGGCATATAATCCAGTGTTCCATACATGTTAGCTATTATTGTCTTTACTATAAAAAAACAGCAAAAGAAGTACAATGATCAACTCTGTAGTCTTTTGAGTTGCTTTCTCCTTTAGTCACCCTTTGGGCAATGTCTGTAAAGTCCTGCTGATTATTACAGGTGGCTACAGATGCTTCCCAAGTACACGGGGACTTCTATACGGGGATAAAAATAAACAGTGGCTTCCCCTGGGTAACAGCATTGCATTTTGCAATTCAGAGTTTATGTTTCACTGCCTTCCTAACCGCTCTGCCCGTGCTTCCAGCTAGTGTTTATGACTCAGGTTTGACCTCTGCTATCTTTTTGCCAGATAGCTAGGTTATCAGTAGATTTTTAAATGGAGTATGGCTTCAAGATTCAGAATTTTGGGCTGTGGTCTCACTGACATCACATTTACGGGAAAAATGGATAATCAACAGCTTGAATGCCAAGGGCCAGACCAAGGCTGAGTAGTGACGGGCCTGCTGGCCAGAAAGCCCTGTGTGCCCTCCCTGGCGGCCCCTGTATGCTGCGGTGGGCACAGGGTCAGGGGTGGCTTGGAGGCCTGGGAAGAAAGGGGGCCAACACTTCAGGGATGGCTGTGTTGTAAGGAAAAACTCAATCCTATTTGTAAATGCCCTTGCAGCAGTTCCCCGTGTCTCTGGCAGCTGGCTGACCCCTCCTGTGGACAGGACACGACCCGCTCATGGCTCTCCTGTGCGGCCACACCCTGATCCCAGCTGCCACATCATTGTGCCACCCTGGGCACCCACAGGCTGTTTCCTCCTGTGTCTACTAGCTGGGGCTTCTTTAACAGCTGGACCCCATCAGGGCCTGCGGTGTGGCCACTTGGGAGGCATTTTCCACTATCGACTTCCATTATTGAGGACAAATGTGCATCGCAAAACTTATGTCCTTCTTGTGTGCAGTGGGCGGACTCTTGAGTAGCCTTGCACTTTAGTGGCAGAAAAATCTCTTTCCAAACGTCTTCTCCATGCACGCGTATCATGGAATCAAAGGCCCTGCTTGTCTTTTCCTCTAGCATAAAAACTCTTAATTAAATATGTTTTTCTTCTAACTCCATAGGAGAGGGGAACTTTTTGTTTTTTACGCATGCTGAGGAACACATTTATTTGACAAAGGAAACAAACCAAGTCTTATTGATCAGCTCACAAGGAGGTGAAGATAGACATGGACCAGGATTATATTTCACAGGGAGGATCTTTACAAGAAATCCTGAGTAAGGAAGACAAAGCTGGAGGATTTCAGGTGGGCTAGCTGTTGGGGAGTGTGTAGAGATGAGAGGCTGCTTCAGTGGGAAACCCCAGGTCTCGTCCTGGCCTAGGGACGAGGCAAGAGGAGCCTGGGGAAGCCACTGGGTGCCAGACCTTGTCTCTTTCTCCTGGAAAAAGAGAGGGTTGGTAGACCTCTTGGGTTTCTTTTAGGGCTAAAGGTCAGCATCGTTTCTCAGGAGGCCTGCCTGACTGTCTCTGTCGGGGTCAGCGTCCTCCCCTGAGAAGGCACGTGTGGCCCTCACGCAGGCCCTCCTCGCACTGTCAAGCTGGGCAGTGAAGGTGGCTGTCTCTCCTGCCGTCAGCCCTGTGTCTTATCCCAGAAAGTGGCCGGGGGTCGGTGTGTGGTGGATGCCCCGAATGTATTTGTGAGAGTGACGGAAGGGCAAGGGAGGGTGAGGAGGACAAAGAAAGAGGCAGGGAGGCCCCGGTTATTCATGCATCAAGACACTTCTGGTGCCATGCTTGGGGTCTGTGGTCCTAGAAGGTCCCTGTCCCCAGATTTCTTTCCTTTCAACCCCTCCAGCCAGTTTCCTCTTTCGTGTATTTGGGTCTCAGTGTCCCTTGTTACAGAGGACCAGTTTGTTGTAATGTAGCCATCATGTTGACCCCTTCAAGAAACATGCATTTAACCTGGACTTCTTGGGAGCAGAGCCTGCAGTGAGGAGTAAGGGCCCTGGGCAGTCAGTCAGGAGACATAGGGTCACACAGGAGCTTCCATCTCCTGTCCTCAGAGGGCCCGAATGATGAGAGAGCTTGGCTTTGCGCACCCTGGCAGAGATAATATGGACCCAGCAAATGGTGCCTATCCTCCAGAGGGAGGTGGTGGGGACAGCTGTGAGCAGAGGCACCAGTTATGGCCGAGGTCAGGCCATGAAGAGCAGATGTGCCCACCCTGTCCTTTGTATCCTCTTCCACCTAGAGGCCACATTTCCAGACAGAGAAGCTTCTAGAAGTAGGAGGCTGGCTTTGCATCAGTGCAAAATAAACCTTCATTGTGCTAGGCCAGTGAGATTTAGGGATTTGCCCTGTTAGAAGTTTATTTCCCAGACTAATAACTACTATCCACATTTTACTACAAACCAAACAGAAAACTAAGAACACCTTTACAGCAAGGTTTCTAAAGTGTTGCATAATGAATTCTTAGAGTAGGTAGATGTAAATATGTATGCTTTTTCACAGAGAGGGCAATACTTCACTGTGAGATGAGTGTTAAAGTTGGGGAAATGAACCATTTGTGAATTAATCAACCATCTATGATTTTGGGTTAAGGTTAAATAGGTTGCAGTAATGCCACTGAGCATTGTATAGTCATTTCATTACCCACATAATGTTTCCTACTTATAAAATGACATACATGCCTCAGTTCCCCTTTATGCTGCTTGTACTTGGGAATCGATAAAAAGCTGAGTGTTGAATTGCATACTGCTAGAGTGTATTAGAGTGGGTCTTCATTTTGACAGTTCCAATTTTGAGTTTAGAAGACATGAAAGATAGGACATGAGATGCCTAAATGTTACCATCACTGTCCTAATCTTTCCTCCCCGTTCCTACCCCAATGTACCTTCCCACATGGAGATACAAGTATTCTGTGGAGAAAACAAAAAGGAATTCCTCCCTCAGAGTGTCATCAGAACTGCTCGTATTTGGATTTGAGCTACCCCAGCAACAAAAGATTCAGGCTGTAGCCCCACTTTTGCTGGTTTCCCTGCTCATGTCACCCAGCTGAGCTCCACACACTCTTGTGAGAGCATGTAGCACACGACACAGACATGTGCGGTCAGGGCCAGTTGTGGCAAGCATGGTGCCATTTCCTCTAAGAACCTGAGTTGCGTGCAAAGACGTGGAGAGGCAGAGTCCAGGAATTTAACTGGTGGATAATTGAAAAATATTCACATTGTATCAAAATCGCACAGGGAATATCATAGATTAAAAACAACATTATTTTATGAATGTTGAAATTAAAACATTGACATCAGTGACAATCTTTTTTTGCTTGCCATCAGCCCCCTTAAAGTTCTGCCCCAGACATCTGGGGCTCTGCATTCACTGTTCTTTGTGTTAGGGTACTTGATGGAAGTGTTTGAGAAGCTCTGAGTGTCAGGAGGGTCTCGGGTGTCCCTGCTCAGATTTTTATCTGGGCAATATTTGTCTCTGTGCTGTAAGAGGTTTAAGAAGAGAAACTTGATATTTGAAAATTTCTGTAGATTTACTTGTAAGAGCTCTTCTAATTCCTACTGAACATTTAAAAATAAATGTTAGTGCTCCCTTATGTTATAAAATGATTATTATAATTGGTCAAATGTGTTACAAGTTCTGAGGAAAAGGTCAATTTCTTTGGAATTAAGACACTCTGTGTGAACTGATTTAAGCCGGAGGAGGTCTGTTTCCAGAAGCAGGTTTTCTACAAGCAATTTTGGGATGTAAAGGGCTTAAAGTCTGGACTATGTAAGTGAGGGATGACTGAGGTGCAGGTAGCATTCTTAGAAAGCTTTTTTGCTCTTCAAGGATTTGTTCTTAGTTATTCCAACTCTAGGCCCTGTGGGAATCTCTGTGGCAGAAACCACCTGGTCCTGCAAGGGTCGGGGCTGAGGGAGGGGATGGGTGCCTCTGCTTCCATTTTAGGGCACTCAAATCTGGCCCTTGGATGGTTGAACAAGTCAGCTACCAATACCTTATGTTAATGTGACAATTAATAGTTTATACAGAACTTTAACACACGTTAGAATCAGAATGTCAGATCTGCAAGGAGTATTAAGGATCCTTAATATTAATGATAGCAAGAACACTCACTGGTATTTGGAATGGAAAGCCAGAGGGAGGGCTGGGGTGACTCGCCCGGCTCACACACAGAGCAGCAGGTACAGCCCAGTGGGGGTCTGCCCGGTGGAGGTCTTCCTGCATCCCATGGGGCCTCCTGCGTCCCCCCAGGGGCACGTGTCTGCAGGCAGGTGGCAGGCAGAGAGGCAGCTGCACTCCTGGTGGCCTGGTTGGCAGTAGGAAGGGTGGGTCATTTACATAATTTAGGGCATCTCTAAGTTACAGGAAAAGAAACGGAGGCTCAGAAAACATGAGCATCTGGTTCCAGCCACAGGACTGTAAGTGACAAAGCCGGGACAGAACACCATTGGCCCAGCCTCGAGGCCTCTCCCCCTACCTGCCGCCCCGCTGCCCGGGAATGCAGCCCACGGCCTGCTGAGCCCCCTCCTGCAGCTGGAAGCCTTGCTAGACAACGGGATGAAGGATTTAAGAAAGAAACATCGCTGGGATCTGTTATTCATGCAACAAAAGAGCATTTCCCTTGCATCACTGGGGCACGGACAGTGGGTTTACGCAGGAGAAGGGCATGGGTTCGTCTGCTGTCGCTGCTGGCCCCTCTCTTGCCACCTGATGACATGAAGAAAAATTTGTCTGAAGATGAGGATTAATGTAATGGCTGATTCCATTACTTCTGTACTTTTTGGATGAAATCTGATCATTCTGTTTCACATTCCTTCTCCTCACCTGCTCTGCAAAGAAAATGGAATTCTTTGACAGCAAAGTCAGTCCAGATGAGAAGACACACAGGACCAGCCTCTACCCCTCCTCTGAAAATGTCAGGGGCTTCAGTTAGCCACAAATGCATCTCTTCTGGATTGTTTACCCTGCACGGTTTATTCCGTTAAGGTCCAATTTCAGGTGCTCAGTGAGGCCCAGATGGCTCAGGCTGGAGCCCCGAAGACCATAGCACCCACAAGTAAACAATTGCTTAAGCCGACTTCCTCAAGGATTTGCTTTACAGTTCACTGGAAAGCCCACCAGTGGAGAACTCCGTAGCCTCTCCGTCTGCTGGGCGTCCTTTTCTGACCCAGCCCATGAACAAGCAGGGTGTCTATTTGTCCAGGCAACTTCCGGCAGGCCCTCCTCTCTGCAGTCGGGGGGCGCTCCCTGCTCGGCACCCTTCCACTGCCTCACTGGCTCCTGGGTTCCCACCCATTACTGCTTGCAGCTGCCTGGGAACTCAAATAAAAAGCATCAGAAAACTGCACCCTGCTTTCCCATTGCCTTGTTTCATAGCTTTGTCCAAGTTTTTTTCTTTAGCTCCTTTTAATATGTACACAGCACATCATTGATTCTCTTGGCTTCATAAACATCTAGTTACAGGATTTTCAAGCACAAGATGCTAATATTTCATTTAGCTGTTGAGCTGACTGAGGCCCAGGGAGGTTAAGTAACAGATCTAAGGACCCCAAATCAGTGAGTGCTAGAGTGGGGGGCACCCCAGCGGCACTCAGCCCAGCACCACCTCCAGCTACATCTTAGCTGCATCTCACCATATGCCCAGAGCCCACGGCCTCAACTCCTCCTCCTTCAAGAACAAACTGCAATTCCTCTTCTCTGTGACTCGAACCTACTGGAATGTTCCTCTTTTTGAATGACTGCACTTACAGTTCATGTCGTATGAATCGACACCGAGTGGTTCTGCATTGACTGGATGTTCTGGTTTTCTCCTCTCAACTAATCTGAAAGGACCTTAGGGGAAGGGTCTGGCCATTCCCTTCTGTGTGCAGGGAACAGCGGGATGGCACATATAACAAGTACTGATTGATAAATTGATTGACTAACATGTATACCTTGGCAACTGTCCTCTTTAAATCCAGTGAGATTATGCTATATTCGGTCGGTCCCGGAGGGTATGGTATGTTCTGTGACCTCACTGTAGGGGCTCCTAACCTGCCTGGACCACCTCATGATTGCCTTTCCATGCTCAGCCCCCACCCCTCCCCGACTGCTCTCCACAATCAGATGCTCGGCCCTCTCAGATCGCTGCCATGCACCGAGCTTGCAAATGCATGTGCTCCATGCTCCACTCCATCTCAGCTTCTCTCCCACTTTCTTGTCCTTTAAAGGTCTGCTCAATGCCACCTCCTCTGTAGGCAAAATAACTCGTTATTTCCTCTGTGCCCACACATGGTCACAGTGCCCGCCTGCCCTGTGAGCCTAGACCTTGCCTTCCTGCCTCACAGTCAGCAGGGTGCACACCTTCCTCTTCCAGCGAGCCTGGTCGCTCCTAGAGAGCCGGGACCCGCTTTAGGTGCTTACCCCTGCCTTGCCCCAGGTCCTGGCACTGTGCTCTGACCTGGGGTGCCTGGAAATAGTGAATGAATGGGCAATTTAACTCACACTGTTAGATGCGCTAGCAGGAGGAAAAGTCACAGAAGGGCTCTGCTAAGAGCTGCCGACCAGATCCCAGCACATCCTGAGTGCTTGCTGCCTGCAGTCCACAGAACCACCTGGAAGGTTATGAGGAGCTTCCTAAAGTCGGAGGACCCAGGCTGAGTCCTGTGACCTTTGCATCTATCGGGGGAAGCCCAGTGTGGAGGTAGAGTAGCCATGACACTAATGAAACAAACTGGGCACTTACACCTCCCAGGCCTCTTCTGAGGGTCTCAGCTTGCTTAGGGCTTGTAATTCTGTTTCCTTTTCCTTGAAAAAGAACTCATAAGAAGGTAAGACTTCCGGCCAGCGCATGCGGGGTCTGCCTCCTGAGTGGACGGCTCCGGCTCCCCCAGGGGGCCCCGGGGTGGTGGCGCCCTCAGAGTGGCAGGAGTGGCTAGGCAGGCAGGCCTCCTTAATGTGGGTGGGGCTCTTCGAAGGCTGGCAGAAGCCTTTGTAGAATGAGAAGTTGGCCTTCCTGGCCCATTAATCCCAGTTATATTCACAGTTACACCGGGGAATGTTGGAGGAGGAAGTGTAGAACTTACCCTCAATGACATCTGCTTTGTAAAGTTAGGAATGCACTTGACAGTGCCTCAGATTTAAAAAACAAACCATGCAGTATGTGTTTTCATTGAGTTAAGTGCTTGTCAAAGTTCATTTGTGCTTGTTATGCCAGTAAGTGTTTCTTGTGCCCTGGAAGGGAGGTGAGGAAAGTGTCAGGTTGTTAGCAGACAGGGAAGCTGAGTCACAGTCAGTTACACATGTCAGGTCCCAGGGAAGCCAGTGTTGGGGCTGAGGTGGAACTGGAAGTTGGTAGTCTACACTCATCTCCTTCTTCATGAGATTCACAGAAGAAAAATGGCATGAACCCTGTGTGGAGTAGTGGAGAGACCTTTTTCCCAAAAAGGGTTCCATCGTTGTGAGCATGGGAGCTGGTCTCACGGTTTGGGGTTGCTCAGGCAGGAAGGGGCCAAGACAGGAGAGAGTGTGTGTGGTGTGTATGTGATGAGGTGTTCATATGTGTGCACATGTGTGCATGTGAATGTATATGTGTGATGACATGTGCAAGTCTTCACGCATGTGCATGATGTGTGATCTGCATGTGGGATATATGTATGTGCATATGTGTATGGGTGATGAGGGTGCATGTGTGCATGATGTGCATGTACATATGTGTGCATATGTACATTTGGGGGATGAGGTATGAACGTGTGTATATGCATGTATGAGTGATGAGGTGTGCATGTCTTTATGCATGTGTGTGATGTGTGTGCACGTGGATGTGCATGTATGTGCGCACACACATGTCTCTATGTGTGATAAGGGTACATGTGTGTACACTGTGGTGTATGTGCATATACATGTGGCATGTGCATGCATGTGTAGTGCATGCGCATATGCCTGTGGGTGTATGCACATGTGTGTGAGGAGACGCACATATCTTCATGTATGTGTATGATGTATGTGATCTATGTGCATGTGTGTGTGTGCAGGTGTTGAGGAGTGTGTGTTACCTCGGAGGACGAATTTAGGCAAGCAGTTTATAGATCACGTACATCAATCCACAGAAGGAAGTTTGGCAAACAAAGAAATTTAAGGAGGATGGTGATTTGAGTCACTGACACACTGAAGGATTTTTCTGAATGTGGATGAAAACAGGCAGTGGGAGCTCAGATAGTTTTAGTATTTAATACCTTTTTAATACTGTGTTTCCTGATTTAGTGCCCCCCTCCTCAAAGAAGCTCAAAACACTCCCCCGACTTCATGGCAGGTGTGCCGTGTGTAACCAAAGCAGTAACAAGCAGTCCTCCCAGAGGCCTGGGTTGTTGATGGAGGCTTCCCAGTGCCTGTATTTTCCTAGGGAAGCCAATGCACATTAGAAACATTTCCTAATGAATCTTCACTGTATTCCCCAAACAAACAACTGCACTCAGTATCTGTAAGAGTCAACGTGGGGTAGCAGTAGTGACCTTGGACAGGTTCATACGTATGTACTACGCTGAGGCTTAGGCAGAACTGGGGCTTCTGTTTGTGCACGGACCCACACGGAAGCTCCTTTCCTGCGGCCGTTTTACATTTTGGATGTCACACCACAGTCATTTGTGGCCATTACTTCTTCAAGTTTGGTTCTATTTAATTAATTGTTCTTTAATACATGATAGTGGAATCCCAAGAGATCTTGGTAAATTCTGTGCTAATATATCTTCATAATGACATAGGGTTTTAAGTCAAGTCAGTGATGAGTGTTTCTGAATAGAACTCCAGTCGGAGTCCCACGTGAGCTTTCTGATCACGACACCTGTTTACAGTCATTAGCTAATCCATTTCTACCATTCAAGCGTCTGGTTTAATACATAACTATTCAAAACACATGTTCATAAATGGACACACATCTTTGAATTCCAATATCAGACAAAGCTTTGCTCTAGACGTTGGGGTTCAGCACAGCCCCAGAGTCTGAGATGTAGGGGAAGGGGGCAGAATGTGGGCTCACCATTCTGGCCCCCGAGGAGGGTGACGTGGTGCCAGTTTTAGGTCTAAGTGCGGTGGGGGTGGAACCAGAGGCCCGGAGCCACAGAAGGTGAGCGTGGAGACAGCGGTTGAATCAGATGGATTAGGGAGATGAAAAAGCGAGAAAGATGAGAGGTAGGGATTAACTGAAAAGAAGTGTCAACTCCACAAGAGAAGCCTTGGGTTTAATGGAATGTGCTCCGTGTAAAAAATAACTGCATTTTGATGTTTCTTCCACGCTTTTCATAGTTAGACAGCTGCAGAGGGAGAGAAAAATGCAGGGCCCTGAACAGGAGGCGTGTTTTCAGAGGATGTGTGACCTGCCTTAAGGCCTGGGGTGATCTGGGCACCATCCTTACCACTGTATCAGTCACAACCTGGGTGCCTGGCTGTCACCCACACAATTCTTGTAGCACTTTATGGAGGGTTATAAGCTGTTTGCGGACGTATTATTACACACCTACTTAAGCATGCAAACAAACTTGCATTGTAAGAGCTTTTAAACATGTAGTTAGCCTATGTAGTTGTACCTCTTGATATGCAAGTGTGGCTAAGAGGCAGGCATGTGTGAGCACACACACACACACACACAAACATACTCACCCAAATGCATGCACACACATGCACATTCCGGAGATGGTTTAGAAACCATGAAAGTTTAGCTTTGTCCTTGGGTGCTGTGGAAGTATTTAATATGAGGCAATACACATTTACACACAAAAGGACTGTCACTTTGATGGCTATGCATGGAAAGATGTGCTCACTGGCCACCAAATAGCTCCATTTCCGTACAGTTAATCTTATGAGCTTCTGTGCATGGTTAATTCTGATTTCCACTTTGTAGAGACTTGCTTCTGCTATTTGGACCTGTGAAAGCATCAGCCACGCGATTCTGCTAAAATAACTTGTTTGTGTGAGGAGAAAAGCATTTTGCATGTATCAGTTACTCTTATTGTCTCTTTCGATGGCTTTTTATTTCTGGAATATTGGCATATTTTTATCTGTAAAGCCTCTCAGTTGTTTTTGGAGAAGAGAGATTTATAAAAGAATGAATTATGGGCACAGCCATAGACAGCCAATTCTAAATTAAATATTCCCTAGTTCATCTTGCCATTTTATTCTTAAAAAAGAGAAATTAGCACAAATTCATTCAGTATCTTGCAAAGTCTAAGCCAGAAATAATTCCATAATCCTAAAGGATGGCTGCTATTTAACGCCCTTAGTTAAGCCTTCAAACAGATTTTTAAATACATTTGTGCCTTTATCTTAGCTGTTTTCTTTCTCTCATGTTTCTCTAGGCATATGACTTTGGCCTCTGTCTAATGCACACCCCTTTTCTTCTAAATTCTCCTTAAAGCTAATCTGTTTTGGGAAGTCCTTCCAGGCCTGACAAACAGCATTCCTATTTTTATCCTGGGCCATGAGGGAATTTGTCTTCCTTTTATTCTGGACAAGGGGGACTGGATGTGGGTGTGTCTTTCATCCAAAACATAAAACACAGATCTTAAATTCCCATATTAAAACCATCCAAACAATGCCAAGAGGGCAGGTAGGGATGATAAATCATTTGCATGTCATTGTTCTTTCAATTATTGTGATATCCTACCACTAGAAGTATTGTAACTCCTGAATCAGCCCTATCTTAAACCGATACCCAGCAACGTCTTTTGGTTTTGATGTATGTTATATAATGAGACCTGCTGAAGATACTCTGAGCCTAGAATGTCAGGAAAACTATTTCTCTAAGATTTCTTCCACATTTCCTGTTTCTGGGATGTAATTAGGCTTGTTTATGACTTCAGAAGCTATTACAGCTTTGGTTATGGCCACAACTGGGGTGGGTTCCAGTCAGAACCGTAAGGTTGTGAAGTGCCTCATGCGAGCCCTTCCCCAGGGGCCCAGAGCCCATTGTGACTCACCTGGGGACCCACTGCAGGCACACTGGGCCAGGTATCACCTGCCCCAGGCCCGCTTTACCTCATTGCCCCCACCTACTTCCATCCAGCACCCCATAGAGTTGTTTGTTTATCTATCTGTTCACCTTTACATTTAATAAATAATCATTGAATCTACTAGGAACCAGATATTCTACTCTGCCTGGAATATAGCTAAGGACAGGGCCTCACTCTGAGGCTCTGACAGCCTGTGTGTAACTTACAGAGGCAATTAATTAAGCACCAGGGCAGCAGGTCGCCCAAGTGGAGAAGGGTCTGGCCTCACTCTGCGGAGTAGGAGAGTCTGGGGGAAGAAGTGGTTGGATATCTAATGGGAAGCCCTAAGGGAAAGCTCCTAGAAGCCAGGAGGAAGTCGGCATGGCTAGAATGTAGAGAATGAAGTGGAGGTGGGCAAATGGGAGATTCTTAATTTTTGAAGCTATCTTAGATGTTTTATCTGGCTTGTTGTGTTTGTTTTGAGGGTACCATTTTAAGAAATACTTAATTTATTGATTATGAATCATCATAAGGTCACTAGACCTCTTATGAATATGTTCACTATTTAGAAAACCAAATAACTGACATTTCAACATTTCACATGGGATTTTTCAGTATATACTGATTTCCTTTAAATCCATGTTTATGCCATTTCCTATCTTGTCAAGATTTTAGAAGTCTTACAATTCTTTTGCCAATATCTCAAAAGAATATCAACTTTGTCTTGTTATTTCTAGTGTCCTATAGCCACATTCACGTTATGACGGCGGTTTTTGTTTTTTGTTATCTCTTTCTAGGTTATTTCTTACTTTGCTCGCCTGTAGCATTCAGTAGGTGAGTCATTTCAGTGATGTTCAGTGAATCGGCCTGCTCTTATGTCTTTCCTCTCAGCTTACTTTCATTATGTTTTTATTGTAAATTGTTTTGTTTAATTATGCTTAATTCTTAAGATACTTCCATTGTCTATCAATATAACTTCCAAATAAATATATTTATTTCTCTTTCCTCTTTCATTGACTTGAACTTATCTTTCCCTTACCCAGTTTTATTCATGGTCTGTTCTGTGTCTGACATAATGACAGGCTTTGGGAATATACAGATTAAATAAAATCCATGTCCTGTAAACATAGTCTAAATAATGGAACTTTATGTGTAGTTTTCTACAGATGTTCCTTACAGGCAGCATTTTACTTTAAAATGAATTTAGTTTATTATGCTGTAGAAATGCATGATATACCGACTGTTTCTCCATAACTCTCTGGTTGTGGGAAGTGATACCAGTTTTTTATTTTCCTTTCAAAGGCATGTGAGTTTCCTCAAGTCTTTTGCATAAAATTCTGTTTCTAATTGACTTGTAAGGCAAATAAGTGATAGCACTTGACTTTTTGTGTGCCTGATTTTTGAAACTCAAAAGTTACCTTCTTAAAACTTACTAGCTTATTCTCTATTTATTTGTCCCTCTCTCAAAAAAAATAAAAAAGACTCATCACCCTTTGATTAACTCTAAGTTGCTTTTGGTGTCTTGAACTATTTAGGTCAGGTGGCTTCTAGATAGGACCTATTCAGGTCTTTGCTGAACTTGTAAGTGAATTTCTGGGGAGAGCACACATACTAATGCCATTTCCTCCCAGTAAATACAATGCTCAATAAAGTCAATTTTATTGTTATCAGCTGGTGTGCATTTTCCAAGGTGCTTCCTGGGATTTCAATGTATGACAAGTCATGGTATGGTAACTGAAAAACTCTGCTGATTTGAATAGAACTATGCAATGTTCAACATCTATAAGGTGATGCTCCACAAGCTAATCTATAAAACAGCCCATAAAATTTTATGAATGTGGAATTTTTTTGGTTATATCCTTTGCCAGTCAAGGTTCAGGGCAGAACACAGAATCTACCTGAGGTATTTGAAGTAGAAATGACTATATTTTAGAGAAGCAGTGCTTACGCAATTACTGGAAGGGCTGGAGAAGTAGGCTTGAGGCTAAAAACTCTGGAAATAATGCCCAGAACAATACCCTGCCCTCATCCAGATGCAGGGAATCTGACACTGGGAATAGATGTTTTGTAAAGAAGATCGGCTCCCTGTCTCCCCTGCGACTTCCTCTGAATGCCCAGGAGGCTTGAGATTGGCCACAGAGCGTGGCCACGGAGAAGACCTCATATCCCTAAGAACTTAACTGCCAGCAGATAAAAGCCAAAAGGCATCAATCTTGATACTCTACCTTGTGTCAATCTTTAAAATCCTAGTGACATTTAATATCATCAGGGCCTTCAGCTGAAAGGGAGCCTGGGAAATGTAGTTCTTAGCCTCTCCGCTTCTCCACGGTAGGATGGCGCTCTGGAAAGGGTTGGAATGAATGCCGAGTGCCGGTTAATTACGCCTGACACAGGTACAGGAGAGCAAAGGGTGGGGCGCATGGATGGATACCGCTCATGAGCAGCTCGGTGAGAGGGTCTCCTAGAGAAGGCCTCCTTGTGGCCTTTGTTACTGGAAACTTCTATCATCAGGGCTGTCAACCCTCCTCACCTCCGCCCCATTTGAATAATGACTGTCAGGGAAATTCTAGTAAAGTCTAGGTCTGTTAGAGAGGAAAGGGAAAGTAAGGTGTGCAGGTAGTCCGGGAGTTTTAACGGAGCCAAGTTCGTGATGAAGCTCCCAGTGTCACAGCGGGTGCCCCCCAAGCCGCCTCCAGCCCAGGCAGCAGGCAGGGACCCAGAAGTGTCTGTGGCTAACATGAAATTCATGTGGGACAGGCCTCCAGGATCTGAGCCATCTTGTAAGTTGGAAAGCCTTTGCAATCTAGATACCTGAAAACATTGTGATGTTGGATGTCCCAGGTTGTGAACAAAATCAGCAAAGGTGTCAGGCCACAGCCGCACTGAAAGGCCCTGTGTGATGGGCCTCGGCGGCAACACCAAAGGATGCCACTGTACCTCTGAGCGAGGCAGATGAGCTCCGGACCCAGGTGGGCATGGTCCCTGTCTCCAGCTGCTTGAGGGGTGGCGTGGAGCCAGGTCCTGAAGGCTGACCAGGGCTTCCTGGGGAGGCAATGTTCACTCCAGGCAGAGGCACCAGAATGGGCAGAAGTGCAGAGGCCTTTTTCATTCAAAAGACCAAATTAATACAGTAGTTTTCTTCTTCCTGTTTTGGCACTGGATAAAGACTGGTTGAGATTTATCATTCACCATAACAGTTTTTGTACAATTTTGTAAGAAAACTCTTTGGTTTCCAGTGAGAGCTTGTGGCCTCAAGAGTCTGAAGAGATTTTGTGGTTTGGTTTTATTTTCATAGAAAGACCCAAAAACCTCTGGAACACAACTTGATTCTGTGTTTTAGGTTTGGTATAAAGCTTCTGACAAAGCTCTCAAGCTTGCCAAGCTGTGTTATAACTGAGATGGGCAAGGATTTCTTCAGATTCAGAGTAAGCCCCTGAGCACTGGGGAAATTTTATACCGTGTTCAGTTTGCCTACTATTGGCCAAAGGCCTCTCCTCGGTCACAGGAGTTGGAAGTATGAGTCACCTATAATTTTATGTTTCTTGAAAGTTTTCCTGAGAAGTCATCACTAAGCACCTCATCTTTAATTCTGTATCATACTTTTATTGAATTTATATTTTAGGTTAAACATGCCTTGTAAATGGCTTAGCCAACTGGAATGGATTCTGCATCCCAAAATGCTTTAATGACTGATAAAAATTATATTTTCTTGGGAAACAGAGAGGAGATGAGTTTGGTACTTTCTCAGAGCTTTGCTTCTGCAGTCTGAACCAACATTTGGGCATGAAATTTTTTGAGGGTTTTTTTAAAAGGCTTTATTACCATTTGCCCACATGACTTCTTTCTTCTCCCTCATATAATTATCCTTTTTGTTGGAATCAAGACATGCTGAAACATTATGGGGAATGTTTCTCCAATGGGCAACTGGAAGTGGATAAAATAGTGACCAAAATAAAGTGTGCTGGTATGATTCAAAACACAGAATTTATGGATTTGGGAGTTGGGAAATGGTGTTCTAAGAATTTCTAAGGAGGTGGTATTGGAGGATTAGTTTGGCAATCTGGAATTTTCCTCCCTAGGCAAAACAGCATGATTGATCAGTAAATGGCTTCTGGTGCCTCTGTCTGGATTTGAAGCTGCTCTCAGCCTCCATGTGACCACAGGCAATCTATGTACCCCGGACTCTTAATAGTGGGGAGATAATATTAGCAGCTAGTTCACAGGGTTAATATGAGGATTTACATGAAATTAAATTACACTCACAGAACTTTACAGGACTTGCTAGAGTTCCTGGTATAGTGAGTGTGCTGCATTAGTGTTATTATTATAATTAATGCTATTAATGACTTTCTGCCCAGCCTGGACTGATGAACACTGCTGGTTCTTTATCTGCTAAATATACACAGATGCTGAGCTCTTGGTAAAAATATTTATCGATTAATGGAGACACTTACAGGCTCAGAAATGTGCTGTCTCCAATAAGTGCTACCCATGACCATAGACAGATTTAGCTGGTACAGGGTGGAGACAAAATCAGAAGAAGGTGGTTGTAATAAATAATGA
The DNA here is from genome assembly GCA_029783875.1 of Phataginus tricuspis. Classification (NCBI taxonomy): domain Eukaryota; kingdom Metazoa; phylum Chordata; class Mammalia; order Pholidota; family Manidae; genus Phataginus; species Phataginus tricuspis. The sequence goes on along the minus strand of JAQQAC010002067.1, from coordinate 15,033,319 downwards.
GCTACAATGTATCTCATGTGAGATGGCCTCTTTCGATGGCATTATTGAAATAACTTTAATGAAAAGAACATGAGTCAGTAGGATTGTGGATGCCCTTCTGTTGAGAGCAGACAGGATGCTGTCCTCCCTAGAAGAGCTGCCCAGGTCCCCTGACCCCAACCCTTTACCCCCTGCGAGGGTGGGGCCTTCTTTCAAGGAAGCCCTCTGAGTCTCAGTTTGCTGGCTGGTAAAACAAGCCTGATGCCTGGGCGTGAGGGGGTGACAGGCCCTTCTGCTTCCCCGTGTGTTGTTCTGAGTAGTTATTCAAACTAAGTATTTAGTAGTTAATGAAATAAAGTGGGCTAGTCAGTGGGTGGCACACAACAGATCCCTAATAAGTGATGGCTAAAAGGCACCAAAGGTGACCCAGAAGCTGTGGAAGAGGCTGCTGAGAACCATGAGACTGTGGCTATTTCATGGGCTGATGGCAAATGTAGAGATCTCCTTACTTAAAAAAATATCTTCAAAGTACAGTTAGTAATAAACTGAACTAAGTGACTGATTCCTGCCAGTTGGTTTCCTCTAAGGACCTAGAACCTAGATTTCTTTCAAACCAGCAGTTGCATTTCTCTTGGGTTCTGTCTCTGGTAGTTGCTAACTGTGTGACCTTAGGCAGGTTACATAACCTCGCTAAGCAGTGTGTGCAGAGCATGCTTCTGGAAAGAGATACTGCACGTAAAACATTTTGTACACTGTGACATGCTTGGGTGAAAATTTATGATGTTATCATTGTTTTCCTGGAAAATCAAGCTTGAGCTCTGTTTTGGGGGCTCCTGGGAGATGATTTACACAGGCACTGGGCTCCATTATTTTCATGTCTGGATCTGGCCGCACCAGCTTGTGGTACGAGGGTGTGCATGGGCAGCTCTCTTCATTCTGTTGGATGGTCACCGAACTAAATCTTACCCTTGACCATTGTTTGACAGTGAATCATGAGAATCTGTGGCTGGGGTAGCACAAACCTACCTCAGCCCCTGGAGGCACAGCCTGCAGGGCCCCCCTGCCAAGGGTAAAGGACCAGCTTCATCCTAGAGCTTAAAGTGCACTCACAACAGGCATCACCCACTGGCTCCTGAGGGTCCCAGGGAATTAAAGGGTCTCTACCAGAACCTGACTTTGCAGGAGTTCAGCCTATACTTGCAGTGCAAGTTTGATCCACTCTACTGGTTTATAACTTTGAAGTAGAACTTGTCCTCTTTGTTGAAAAAACAAAAACAAAAAACAGTTCATCTCTGGCAGCTCTACTGGAATCAGTTGCAATTCCTTGGCTGTCAATAGCTGGCAAGTTCCAGAGCGGTCTTTGCTGAGCACTGCTGGGTCTCTCAGGTACCTACCTGTTCAGGGTTCAGTCCCCGGCCCCACAAAATGCACATTATCAGTTGAGTCATGCAAATCCTGAGGGGAATCTGTAGGCTGCTAGCCCAGTGGCATATGTCAGAATGGGCCCAGGGGGCTTTTGAAAAGATAGACTTCCTGACTTCAATTCCAGAGAGCCTGATAGGCTGGGGCAGAGAGGGGCATGTGTGAGCACAGCAGAGATGGCAGAATGAGAACCCTGCCTTCCAGCATGCTGTGTGAGGCTGCCTTTGCATTTGTGGACCGTAGGATTTATGGGCACACCCTACTTTTGCTACGTATTTATTTATGGCTAAATTCTGAATGAGCAGAGGAGAAACGGTGGTATTTTTTTCTGATAAGCTTTTGCTGGTCCAGTGGGTCCAGTGTGAAGGCTGGCCCTGTGTATTTATTATTTTTAAGGTCTTCTGATGATTCTAGGCAGCTGGGTCTGGAACATTCTGACCTGCAGAATTTAAAATTTGAGCCTCCCGAGTAAACCCTGGCATTCCTAACTCCTCAGACTGTGCCTGTCATGCCAGGGCCCTTGGGAGGACACATGCCTGGGGCATGTGATACATTCCCGAGGTGTCTAGACAGCATGCTGCAAACATTGAGCCCGATGACATGTTGGGGGCATCTAAGAAATACCCTGTTGCCTGTGTTGGCAGGAGAAAGCCTCCCCAAGCCACGAAGAACCACCTCTACCTGATTCCTGAGAACCTGCTCCTGTCTCCACCCTCTCCCTGCCCGTTTGGTCTCTGGGTAAACCCCCCAGAGAAGGCGGTGGGTGCCGGGTGGGGACTGCCTCACAGCAGTCCCCAGATGAACAGAAGACAAGAGTAGGCGGGAAGGACATTGTGTGTTATAATTTTCATCCTGAGAACGGAATTCTGTACGTTGAATTGAGCCCACGCTTTGAGTACACCTGTGTATGAGAACAGACACGAAAGGACAGCCCAACGGCCTGCTCTGTCTCATGGAGGCCAGGAGAAAACAGGCTGCGGAGGCCCAAAGCTGCCCACCTGCAGGGGGACTTCCTGCAGAGCAAGGGGAGAGGACTACTGCCCCGACGGCCAAGGTCTTAGACCAGCTCACCGACACCGCTGGTGGAAAAGGAACGCTGACCCTTCCGAGCCCTCGGCGTGTGTTCTGCTGTCCCATGCCACACTCTCGAGCTGGAAAGCAGTTTTGTGCATTGCAATCAATGGGGAGGACAGAGCCTTCCTGTGGCCCAGAGGAATATGATCACAGAAGTGGTGTACAGTCAGCAGATGGAGGGGCAGGCCAGTGCTTAGAGGAGGAAAAGGAGGAGGTCTGAGGTTGGCGGAAAAGTCAAGCCCTTTGAAGTGATGTACTATTTAAATACCACAACATTTCCCTGACCATGTGATAAGTTTTCACAGGAAGAATGTACAAATACTTTCTTTTTTTTTTTTTACCAGAATTTTTAAAAAGTAGGTTATCTTTAAGGTAAAAAGGTCAGCTCCGGCCAGAAATAGTAACTTGTAATTTCCTTAATTTCATTACTGGACGAAATGGATTACTGTGAAAATACCATCCCCGTGCCAAACAGATGCTTGAAACCTGCAGTTGCTCTCATGGACTTGCCTCGTAGGCGCCTCTCCCTTCCCTGGTGCCCTCCGACCCCTGTGGAGCTCCGCGCCTCACCCCCATGGAGCCCAGGGTGCCAGGCCTCCCCTTTGTCGCTTTCTCCACCTGCAGGCCCCAGGGCATCTTCAGGGACCCACTCATGCCACAGCTGCTCAGGGACCCTGTCCCCTGCTTCCTTCGGTCAAGATCGGTTGTACAAACATCAGCAATCTCATTTGCTGGCATGTTTTCACACCTGTTACAAGAGATTTCACACCAGCCGGTACTTTGGTTCGCAAATGCCTGCCTGCCTTACTACACTGGGAAATCTAAGAGTGCAGACATTAGTCTTGTGAATCTTTGTGTTTCCAGGGCCCAGTGAGGGATCGGGGCAGGGCAGAATCAACAGGAAGCTGGGGGCTGCATTGCCAGCCCTATTCCCGGGGGACATGCAGACACAGGGGCAGTTTGGGTGAGCTGTGGCGACGAAGGTCCTGGGATAACCTCCAACCCTGAGAAGACACAGGCATCTTACCGTCCCAGGGGACCTAGTAAATGGTAAGTGCTCACCCACATTTGTTGAACACCAAAACCTTAAAATGTGTGTTGTCAGCACTACTAACTACTTGTGGATGAGAAAACTAGGACCCAGAGGGAGAAGTGACTTACCAGGGGTCACCCAGCAGCCCTGGGGTAGCCTGAGGCTCCTCTTCTTGTCCCCAGCCCAGAGCTCAGTTTCCAAGTCCATGGTAGGGTTTCCGGGGTAGAGCACAGACTTCGAAAAATCAGAATGCATTTGGTACCTGGCCCCAGACTTCTCTGTTTCTGGGTTTATCTTCTTAAAGAAAGCCGTTGATCTGGATATGCGCTGCAAAGGCACCAAGCTGTGGCAGGCGTGCGGGTGGGAGAAGGAGGGAACTGGCTGCCGGGAGTATTGTGCAAAAGTCCTGCGGGCCCTCAGGCCTATAAAGCAGTGAGCGCATCTGGGTGTGGACTCCCATCCATCACTGTCAACTCCAGCATTCACATCGATTTTGCTGTTTTTTAACATAAACTGTGACCATTGCTGTGGTTTGAGGGTTTGTAACGAGCAGTAAAATACAAGTGGACATTCAATTTACTTAAAGCTTATACATGTCAGCACCTAACTAAATAAAAAAGAGGAGGAAAAATAAACTGACAATGATTAATATCCCTAATGATTTGTTTTGCTTATTTTCTAAAGTAGTGACTTGATCCTCTCTGTTTAAAAAAGGCAGAGAAATGATAGGAGGAAGCGCTAAGGCAATTTAGCTTCTGTCCTTACTTGTCCGTTTACTACTGTTGGGGAAAATATGATTTTCTGTAGAGCTAAATGTGCAAATACTAATTTTCATTCAGCAAGAAACATGTAAATGAGGTTCTGAATGTGTTAGTAAAGACGAACATGTCTAATTTAATGATGATTATTTGCACAAGCTGACATGCTATCAGTGGAGCCTGGTGAACTGCTGAATTCCCAGCATTGTAAGCACAAACTGTACAGGCATTCATTATCTCTAATCTATGAAATAAGTCATTAAGGCAAATTTAGCGTCAGCGAATTTCGCTGTTGGGATGAGCAAATCAAGAATGATAATAGAATGGTGGACTGCCAGGGGCTTTGAGGATTGGCTGAGACAATCAAGCCCTTGCTTTTAGTTGAGACCCTAGAAAAACCAACCAGCATCGATAACATTACTTATTAAGATATTTAATATTAGTGGGTTCTCCTTAAGATCTCTGCATGCTACCCCCTACATAATATCCTTTCTTCTCACACTGCCTTTGGGAACAAAGTATTTCAGGAATGATTCCCCCTTTTCAGATCTTGATTTGATGACCTGAGCTGTTGAACTTCACTTCGCAATTTTCACCAGGTTAGGAAAGTGCATAACTAGAATGTCACTATAAAAGCAGGTCCAGATGCCAATTAAATACTGTCACGATGTCCAATTGAAGCTTTGAATTACAGATCTGGGCTGTAAAGGAAATAGCAGTCAAGGTGTCAAAAGAGGTGCAGTGAGTGCACAAAATGGCATCTTGGTGTCTGAGCCCTTGTGTGAGCACAGCCCCTTCCAGCGGGGAAGCTTGTGACTGTAGAGAGTGCCGGGAATGTTCTGTCGTCACAAGGAATCGTGGTCACTTAATTGCTTCTGGGGGAGGCTAGAAATGAGAGATGGAGATGATCGTAGTGAGCACGGAAACCAGGCCCCCAGGACAAGCCAGGCAGGGGTCCTCTGCCCTCGGCCTGCAAGGAGAGTGCAGTGTGCGTCTTTCGTACCAAAGGATACAGTAAGATCTTGTTCTTCTTTACTTATTATTGGCTCATTAAGACTGCTAAGCAAAACAGATTGTTGAAAAATAACATGGTAATTTAAAAATGCTGGTTATGCTCTAGAGCAGATACCAGCATCTTTTGGACCATAGGGCCCGCCACCTGGTTTTTCAAATAAAGTTGTGTGAGAACACAGCCATGCTTATGTGTTTGTGTATTGACTGGGGCTGCTTTTCCTATAATAGCAGAGGGTAGTAGTTTGCGACAGACACGATACGGCTCTCAGAGCCTAAGCTATCTAGCCCTTTTTTGAAAAAGTCTGCTGTAGAGTAACCTTGTCCAGTAGACATATATGTGAGCCATATAAGTAATCTAAACTTGTCCAGTGGCCATATTAAGAAAATAAATATAAATGGGTGAGATTAATTTTAATAACATTTTATTTAACCTAATATATCCAAGTATTGCCATTTGAATGAATAATCAATTCAGAAATTAATGAGCTATTTGCATTCCTTTCCTCGTATGGACACCCCGAGATCCAATGCTTAGTTACTCTCCGAGCCCATCTAGATTCGTACGAGCTACATTTCATGGACCTACCATCCACACGTGGCCAGCAGCCAGGCATCACAGCTGCAGACTATTCCATCAGCACCCCTAGTGCTCTCTCACTGCCTTGAAGAAGACTTGGCAGGTCTGTACCCTGCCAGCTTCCTTCCCTTCTCTGTGGTTAAAATCTTAGCTCTGGGAAGAAAGGAGCTTCTTCTAAGTGAACTAGATAATTCTAGCTTTATTTGGATTTATATTATAGAAACTGTTTAAGAACCTTAAATAAAGACCTTGGAACTAGAGAGAGGTAGTTGATCCACTGGACCTTTCTAAAGGCCTAAAAGGCCGGCTCACTTTTTTTCTACTCAATCCCTATATTCGGATTCTACAATTTCTGCTTTGGTTGTACAGGTGCTGTTCACACAAGCTAAGCTGAAAACCTGAAAATCCGACTGAGAATCCCAGCTAAATTTTCCATTTCTGTTGAAGAATCCTGAAGGGACAACCACTTGGTCAGACTAATAACTGCTCTTGCTTCTGGGTTAGGTAACGTCACACTGTCGGCAAAATTGCTGAGATACTTCCATCCACATGTATAGGAAGGAGAGAAAAAGACAGTTGTTTTTGCAGACATTTTTACATTTTGAAATGGGGACAATTTATCTTTATTTGCTAAAAAAATAGAAAATCAACATAAAGCTCAACTTGATATAAAACTTTGTTCTTAGGAGAACAAAGTTGTTGCAAATTTAATACTTGTAATTTAGTGTTTAAGAGCTGAGGGCTCACATGAAGTTTAAATCACACACTAGTCTGTGCGGTTCTAGTTTGTCCTTGGAGTTTTTATATATTTCATTCTCATTCCACTCTGGATAGCTCATTAGGTGCATGGGTGAAGGGGCCAAATTGAATTAAATGGAATTTTGGAGGAGGTGAATTGAGGGGAGCAGAGGATATAAAGTAGGAGAACCAGAAGCTTTGACCCCTGGCTTCCTGGGAGGTCGTGATTGAGTTGTTTGGATTGGGAAGCAGACATGAGTCATCTTTCTGTATTGGAGCAAAGATCGGGACTTAAGATGAGACCCAGTGAGGTCACATGATAGTAAATTTCTGAGTCTTCGTACCTTCAAGTGTAAAATTACAGTGCTTGTATGTATTCTACTTACCTTACAGCATTATTGTGAGAAACTAACACTAATATATTAATACATTGTGAGCTAAAAGCCCCAGAGACATAAAGGCATCATAGTAACTTTCAAGAATGAATATCCGTCCAGCTCAGGGAAAGTCTGATGGGCTTTGGCCTTCTATCCACATTTGGATCCATCAAACATATCCCCTGAAGGAATGACAGCGGGCAGCTTTCCCAGTGGGTTACCACGTAACATTTATGAATTTCCCTTTACTCGTAAAGAGGAAAAGGTGTAGCAAGAGATAATCGGTTTTATTAAAGGGGGGGGGGTGAAGGAGGCATACCTTAAGAGAAGTATTTTATTTTAAATTTCCTCAACTCTGAGCTGCTTGGTCTGTCCCAGGAAAACAGGCCTCCTCATCTCAAAATGATGGGTTCAGAGAAAGTGCACGATACCATTAGTCCTGGAGCGTTGCAATCTGGGCTTGTGTGAGAAATCTGTGTGTCTTGTCATGAAGACTGGAGATTTTATATAACTCTACTGCTACACTCAGTTAGCTTTGGAAGACCCAGACAACCTGTGTTTAGTGTGAAGTCTGATTACTTACTGAACAAAGAAGAAAAGAAAATTTGGGAGTGATTGCTTTGGAAAGTACAGAAAATACCTATTTTCTTGCCAGAGGTTTTATCTGAAATTGGAAAAAACAGGGTTTAGAATGTCTATTTGTGAGGCAAGGAAAGTTTTAGCTCTGATATCTTCTGTTTAACGGGAGATGCTGATTTTTAGATGTTTGTTTTGTTGGGTCTCAGGGGTCTCCCGACGTTGGAAGGATCTTAGCAGTAAAAATATTTTAACAGGTCCTGTTATTTAGTCATGAAATAGTAGAGGTTGTACACAGCATTCATTCAGAAATATTGTTTACGGTAGATCATGGGGAGATGACTTGATGATTCATGTCAGCCTGGGAGCTGGAGGCTTAGGAGAGCACTTGCCTGAGAAAGGCTGTTGAGGCGGCCGCGTGGTGGCCTCAGGGCCGCCCACCGAGGCTCTCGTTTGTCCAGGAGAATGTAGTGTGGATTCTTGAAGGTGGACAGGACTAGATGATCTCGCATGTTCCGAATACCTAAATTTTAGGGTGCTCGACAAAACAGAAACTGTGTTGATTGCACTTGTTCCATGTGGGGGCCTGTCTCTGTCTCCCTTACTTCTTCTTCCTCCCTCTCTCCCACCCTGCCACTTTTCCCCTCCTCCCTGCAGCCCTGCCACTTTTCCCCTCCTCCCTGCAGGCTGAGGAGGGCGCCCTCTGTTTTAGATGTACCTTCACACGTCCTTTCTAACATTCCCTGTGAGTCTCCGTTTCCACCACCGAGAGCATCTCCTAGGCCTGGAAGCACACTTCACCACTCACTGTCTGATTTCTCCTTCTATTTTGTAGATCTTCGCCCTCCAGTTCCAGTTCTCCTAGCCCCTGGGACTGGACATACTTAACAGTTACCATATTTAAAATTTTCAGTACTTGTTCCCTTTGTCCTTTGGAGACTTGTGCATCCTATCTTTTATTTTCACGGAAATAGATTTTATGATAGAAAGAATGTATAAATTCACTTATTAGCTGTGAAATTTTGAATTTTTTACCTACCTGCTTTGAGCCCTAGTTTTTTCCAGTTTTACTGAGATGTAATTGACACATGAGATTGTATCAGTTTAAAGGGATAAGTATAATGATTTGATATATGTACATATTGTATATATGTATCTAATGTGCATATATATATGTGTGTATATGTATTTAATGATCACCACAATAAATTCACTTGACATCCATCACCTCACATACTTAGAAACTTTGTTTTTTCTTGTGATGACTCTGAACCTCAATTTCATCATTTGCAAATGTGGAGAATCATATTCACCTTGTGCATATTTGAGAAATAAAATGATTGAAATGTAGGTGGCACTTGATGCATTTATTGAACACACTTACAAATGAATGTGTGGATGGCTTATAGTAAGCATTTGACAAATTCTTTATGCACTTGCTGGCTTGCCATAATCATGCTTTTGGTCCTTATTTCAAGTGTTTTCTGTCTGAGAAAGACTACTGGTTGCATCTGAAGAGCAGACAGTCAAGCTCTCTGTTAACGGCCCATTTTGCTTTCTCTCTCATCTGGCATTACTCCCATGAGGGTAAGCAGATGATTCTCTTAGTCTTAATATTTTCTGTGGAGCGAGAGAAATAGATCACAAATCATTTTAAATTTAAGTCCTGAATCTCCAATGCAAAATGCTAAGTGTCAGACAGTATAGTCCTAGCTTTAAAAAACTATAAAAATAGACACAGTGTCTAAGGTAATGTCCCCTTTGTGGGGAACACAGCCCTGGGTGAACAGAGCAGATTCAGGCCGTGTTCACTGAATGGACATGTCGAACAATAAGATCTGTGCTTTCTATAGCTGGAATCGAAACATCTTCTCTCCTGACATACTCTTTCTCTTCTATTTCATCTAGAGTGATACAGAAACATCTCTTCTGAATCCTAAATAGGAATATATGATCTGATAATTATATAAAATATTTGACATTTTGAGTTGCCTCCCAAAACCTGGACAGTGTAGTCTGTTTGACAAGAGTCAGAAGAATAAACATTTCTTTTTACTACCTTTCAGAAACATAGACATTTCATTCTCTGCTCGTGTAGAATAAGTAGGAAAGAGTTCGAAATAAAGAAAAGGCCTAGATATATTTCATTTATATAGAATAGACACCCGGGCCATATAACAGCATGATTTTTCAAAGTGCATAATGGCTCTCTTTATTAGTTTTAGCAACTTATTAGAGTATTTTGGAGGTAGAATTTTCTATGAAAGGTAGAAGACACATAGAGAAAAGAGTGCACCTAAGGCAGCCTTGCTGACAGCATAATAATAGCTCTGCCCCTGGCATTTCAGAGCAGACAGCCACACAGCACAAGTTACTTCAAAGTCACTTTGTATTCAGGGAAATTCACTATAATTCCTCGCAAAAAAAGGACCTTTGAAAGTTGTGTTTAGCATATTGTATCCTTATAATCCTTCGTGTTTTTGGCCTTTCTATCATTTGTGCTGAAGTCATTATCCATTAAAAACAAATTTTAAAATATAAGATCAACATTTATTCAAGTTATGGCAAAAGACCACTGGATCAGCTCACACGTCTGGCTCCCTCCCTCTCTCCCTCCCCTCCACTGCCCATCTTTCTTTTATCCATCATTGCTTCTTCGTCACGTGACACCTCCTTCTTCAGAGCACTTTAACCCATGGTAAACACCACAGGCACGCCGCGGAGGTGCTGCCGATTCGGCTCCAGACCACTGCAATAAACTGAGTATCACAACACAGTGAGTCAAATGAACTTGTTTGTTCCCAGGACATATAAAAATTATGTTCACACTGTACTGTAGTCTGTAAAGTGTGCAATAGCATTATGTCTTAAAAATGTACACACCTTAGTTAAAAAATACTTAGTTGCTAAAAAATTGCTGAACGTCATCTGAGTTTTTGTGAGTTACAATCTTTTTGCTGGTGGAAGGTCTGGCCTTGAACTCGACGACTGCTGACTGCTGAGGGTGGCGGCTGCTGAAGGCTGGGGCGCTGTGGCAATTCCTTGAAGTAAGACCATGTGAAGTTCGCCTCACTGATTGACACTTCCTTTCATGAATGATTGCCCTGTGGCATACAATGCTGTTTGAGAGCGATTTACCCACAGCAGAACTTCTTTCAGCACTGGAGTCAGTCCTCTCCCACCCTGCTGCTGCTTTATCAGCTAAGTTTATGCTATATTCTAAATCCTTTGTTTTCTTTTTAGCAATTTCCACAGCATCTTCACTGGAAGTAGATCCCATCTCAAGAAAGCACTGTCTTTGCTCACCCACAGGAAGCAACTTCTCACCCACTCAAATTTGATCATGAGATGCAGCAACTCAGTCACACCTTCAGGCTCTACTTCTAATTCTAGTTCTCTTGCTGTTCGCGCCACATCTGCAGGTAACTTCCTCCACTGGTGTCTCGAACCCCTCAAAGTCATCGATGAGAATTGGGACCAAACTCTTTTAAACTCCTGTTAATGTTGGTATTTTGACCTCTCCCCATGACGCACAAATGTTGTAAATGACATCCTTTCCAGAATATTTTCCAATGTGCTTTGTTCGGGTCTCTCAGCGGAGTTATTCTCTGTGGCAGCTAGAGCCTCCTGAAATGTATTTTTTCAAAGAGACACTGTCTCAATTATTCCTTAATCTATGGGCTGCAGTATAGATGTTGCGTCAGCAGGCATGAAAACAACTTTCATTTTGTATACCCCTATCACAGCTCTTGGGTGACCAGGTGCAGGGTCGCTGAGCAGTCATATTTTGAAAGGTATCTTTTTTCTGAGCAGTAGGTCTCAACCGTGGGCTTGAGAAATAATCAGAAAAACATGTTGTAAACAGATGTGCTGTCATTCAGTCTTTGTTGTTCCATTAATGGAGCAAAGGCAGAGTAGACTTAGCATAATTCTTAAGGGCCCTAGGATTTTCAGAATGATGAGTGAGCATTGGCTTCAACTGAAAGTCATCAGCTGCATTAGCCCCTAACAAGAGAGTCAGCCTGTGCTTTGAAGTTTTGAAGCCAGGCATTGTCTTCTCCACTCTAGTGAATGGAAACTCCTAGATGGCACCTTCCTGCATTAGAAGGCTGTTTTGTCTACAGTGAAGCATCTGTTATTTAGTGTAGTCATCTTCGTTAATGATCTTAGCCAGATCTGGGTACCTGGCTGCAGCTTCTCCACCAGCACTTGCTGCTCCACCTGCACTTTATGGTACGCAGATGGGTTCTTTCCTTAAACTTCACGACCCAACCTCTGCTGGCTTCCAGCTTTTCCTATGCAGCTTCCTCACCTCTCTCAGCCTTCTTAGACTTGAGAAGAGCTAAGGTCTTCTCTGGATTAGGCTTTGGCTTGGGGGATGTTGTAGTTGGTTTGATTTGTCCAGATCACTAAGACTTTCTCCGTGTCAGCAGTAAGTCTGTTTCACTTTCTTATCAATTGCTTGTTCATTGGAGTAACACTTATAATTTTCCCTCAAGAACTTTTCCTTTGCCTTCACAGCTTGGCTAGGTGTTTGGTGCAGAGACCTAGTTTTCTGCCTATTTTGGCTTTCAACATGCCTTCCTCATGAAGCTTAATCACTTCTAGCTTTTGATTTAAAGTGAGAGATGTGTGACTTTTCCTTTCCCTTGAACACTGAGAGGCCATTGTAGGGTCATTAACTGGCCTGACTTTACTGTTGTTGTGGGACTAGGGAGGCCTAAGGAGAGGGAGAGAGATGGGGAGGCAGCCAGCTGGTGGGGCGGTCAGAACGCACACAGCATTTGTCAGTCAAGTTCATTGTCTTATGTGGGGTGGTTCATGACACCCCAGAACAATCACAACAGTGCCATCAGAGATCACCGATCATGATCAGCATAACAAACTTACTAATAATGAAAAGTTTGAAATGCTAAGAGAATTACCAGACTATGACAAACAAGAAGTGAGCAAATATTGTTGGAAAAATGGTGCTGGTAGATTTACTCAATGTAGTGTTCCAAAAACCTTTAAAATCTGTAAACAACTCAGTATCTGCAATAAAGCAAAGCACAGTAAAATGAAGAATAGTTATATCATTATTATCATTGTTTTCTTCATTTGTGGTGTCAATGCAGGGCTTTGTATTCATACAACTAAAGATGGCTCTTGGCTTTTAAAGTTTGTTACATGGAACCCCAAAGATCTCACAGGCATCCCAACAGATGAAGAGTCCTCAGAGGGGCACAAGGCTTGGGCCCTACTGGGCCTAGAGCAGCTCCATTCTGATTTCTTTATAGCCAGGTGCTTCTCTGTTTGATTTGATTTGGAGATAGGGCTCCCGGCTTAAGCAAAACAAAATAATGGATGAGATCCCATGGTCTTGGTTAAAATGGCAGGCACCAGGTCAGGTATCCATGAGTCCTTTGCTACAGTCTCTTACTGCCCTGAGAGGCCAAATAGATATGGATAGCATTTTGGATAAATTTCCTGCTGCCAAAGCTCTCACTATATGCTCTCTGAAGCTCTGGAAGCTGATACTTCAGACGGCATTGATCCCTAGCTACCTAAACCCAGGAACTGAATAGATTTTTATTAATATATAAAGCAGTACTTATTGTCTTATGCAGTCACTGACATTCACACAATCATACACACTCATGTATGAATACAAATGACTTCTTACTGTAACAGAGATCTGAGCTGAGAACATATAGAGAACAAAATGAACCGTCTGTTTTCTCTCACTCATCACAATTTTTGCTGCCCTGGAGCAAGTGAACGTGTGTGTGTGTGTGTGTGTGTGTGTGTGTGTGTGTGTGTGTGTGTGTGTAGGTGTCTTGTTAGGTTCCAATTTGAGATAAAGGAATGGAAATATTATGGAAAGTTAAAGGCCTAGGAAGTATTGTGTCTGAATATTTCAGAATTGGCAGATAAGAAAGCTGATCAAGTTCTCATGGAATTTTCTTCAAACTTAAGTTTTTTTCAAAAGTGCGGCATGTGCTTTCCAGCACATGGGGTTCAGCAGAACTGGGGAGACTCAGAAAGGTAGTGCTCTGGAAAGGACTTTGTGTCCCGACAATAAGATGCAGACTCGGATTCTAACGCTTTCTAGCTGGTGACCTTCAGGGAGATGTTCAACCTCTCCATATACTTTGGTTTACTTCTCTATAAAACGTGGATAATAAAACGCCATGCTTTGGGGCTGTTGGGAGGGGAAAATGAGGTAGTGAATACGGAAGTGATTGTCAGTTGGGTGTTCTGCGGAGGCAGGGAACCCCTGTCACCGGTATTTATTTCATGGTGCCTAGTACAGTGCCAAGGACATGGGAAGTGCTCAAAAAATACTGAATAAGTAGTTTTCTTGTGTGTGTGTAGTATTAACAAAAATAGTAACAAAACATAAGATGAGATTTGAATGGCAATACATTTCATGGATATGGAGACCAAATCTGCCCAGCGATGCTCTTGATGATGGTCTCCATCCTCAGTAGGACAAAGCAGAGAAGTTGTGTATGGACCTATTTTAATTAGTCTGCATTGCAGTCCTAAAATAAAAACCAGCTAATAGTAACAGCATAAAAAGGTGCTTCTTGGGTGCAACCACACGTTTGCAATGCATGCCATCTGGCTAAGAGGAAAATAAAGCCGTAGTGTGTCTTCTTGCAGCTTGTGGTCAGAGAATCATTCTCCTTCCCTCCCCTCCCCAGACAAAGGTGGGCATATATCCTGATAAGCAGGATAGCAGAACATTCTGCACTTTACTAAAGGAACTCCATTGCAGGGAGCTGGCCCTCCAAGTTTGCGCCCATCACTTGGTGATATAAGGTAAGTGCTAAAAATATCAAAGGCTGATTCTGAATCCTGAAGTCCTTCAGTTGGTTTTTATTACCTCTATTGGCTGTTCCATTAGTTGTGGAAGGTTTCCTGATTCAAAGACAGTGAGGTGAAATCACTATACGCAAGAGTGGTGTTCTCAACAGCTGACACTGCCGGGGGCACGGTCTCAGGCCAGAGCTGGGAGGCCTCGAAAGGCCTGATGAATGCAGGTTGATGGGTTTCTGCCATTTTGGAGAAGTGAGCTTTGTAGAAGTTTGTAGAAAAACTTGACCATACTTTCATTCCTAGGACACTTCTCCAAATACTGGCCACTATGTCAGAATAGAGTGACTTGTAAAGACAATTTCCTGTCATTATGGACTTCACGACTGAACTTTAACCTTTTGTTGCAAGGCAAAGGATAAAATAAATCGTAGGCTTCTGGAAAGGAGGCCCTTGCTTCTGATGGAAGTACTGACTGAGGTTCACTTATCATCTCTTTGGGTGTATCTTTGTTAAAGTGAATAGACTTGATTTGGATGTTGATGGGAGTCAGGAAGGATGTCCTTAAAAAACAGAACAAAACCAATAAATCTTTCTTTGCTGGTGAAATTACTTTTGAATAGGTGTTTCTTCCTCCTTGTGTAGAATCAGCTCCTCCCTGTGCTCCCCACCCTTTGCCACCTGTGGCCAATTTCAGACGGCCTGTGTCGGAAGTGAAGGAATCCACTGGCCTTTCCTCTGCTGTCCCCACGCAGCCCCAATCCCCACTCAGGTCATTCCTTTCATAGCATTTTGAAGGAGGGAATGAGCTACTAGCTGTGGACATCTGAGACCACTGTAGAAAGCTCTAGCCCCAGAGGACACTAGAGAGAAGACACAGAAGAGACCAGGCTTTTAGTTCAGTACTGACCTGCCATCAAACAGCTATGCACCTTTGTGTTGAAAAAAATAAAAATGATTTGACAGTATTGACAAATTATTATGTGTCAAGGTATTTTGCATGTATTTTCTTATTTAATCCTCATAAGGTACCCATGAGAAAGGTAGTTTACACTTTGCAGGTAAAGAAACCAAGATTCAGAAAATGTGAGTTATTCAAAGTGGACATCAGTAGAACGTCATGAAAACCAAAACAAGGTGGATTTCAGGATGAAAATGGACTGATAGCTTAATTTGTGAAATTCTCCCCTCCCCAAAGTAGCAGTCGGGGGCCCACTTCCCTCCGGGGGAGCTGTGGTTTCAAGGAAATCTCTATGGTCAGCCTGGAAGAACGGATCGGGACCTGGATGGATTATGTCCCCAAGGGGACATTGGATGATGTATGGAGACATTTTTCTTTGTTGCCAGTCAGGTGGACTTTAATGTCATCTTGAGGGTAGAGACTGGAATGCTAGTAAACATCTCACAATGTATAAGGAAGCCCCCCGCCCCCCACTCCAAAGAATTCTCTGGTCTAAAATGCCAAGATTGAAAAGCGCTACTCAGTTAACCTTGCATAATTTGTGGAAATCCATGGGTAAACTTACGGAATTCAGTTGGTGGAAGATTCAAGGAATCTGAAAAAGTGGGGCTTTTCCTAGTCTATGGACCAGGATCTAAAAACCAGAACTCAGATCTATGGAAGACAAGGGCTTTTCTACATTGTGAACAGACACCCTTCACCTACTCACTCCCCACCACACTGCTTCCTGTGGTGTGTATGGCAGACATGCTGGACTGGATTGGGAGACTGGAGGCCAGCTGGCTTTGGTGCAGGAAACTACTTAGTACTTACTTAGGCCACTGAAATGGAAGCCTGGGAAGAATGGTGAGACAACAGGTTTGGAACCTCGGATTCCAACTGGCCACCCACCACATTGGAAGACCCAGCCTTGAGGTCTTTGGGTCAGGAACTACATTCCATTCCATTTCTTGCTTCCCCAGTGTGCTGAAACCACCTACCAGCTCAAGGAATGGTTTTCTGTCCATAGACCGGACTAAGCTCAGGACCATCTCGGGGTTTAGCATTTACTCTTTGCTTGCCTGGAATACTGCTTCCCCAGGGTCTGCGTTGTTTGGTGCCTCCCAGCATAGAAGTTTCTGCTAACAAGTCACCCGCGTGGACTTCATCCAGTTCATCCCTCTATCCCTTCAAGTTGCACGATTTACATTTCCATAGCTCTTTCTGAGACTTGAAAAGGTCATTTCCTTGTTTACCTCTTTGTCTGACTCTCTCAGTAGACTTTAAGTTTCCTGGAAGCAAAGACGTCTCTTGTCTTGGTCACCGCTTTGTGCTGCACTTCAGGGCCTCGACCGCAGTAGCTTTTTCTCAAGTGAGGAATGGAAGTGTGTGTGTATGCGTGTGTGTCAGCGAGAGAGAAAGAGGGAGGCAGACTGAGCACACATCTTCAAGACCCGGGTACAGCAGGCCTGGGTGTGGTGAGCCAAGTCTTGAAAGGTGATTTGTCGCTCAAAGTCATGGAACAAGGATCTCAAGTTCTCAGCTGTGGTTTTCCTAAGAGTTAAGAGTAGCGACAGTTATGGAGGCAGCAGGGAGCAAGCGGCCTTAAAGCTTGGACCAGGGCAGCCTTTATTTACTCTCCTGGGAGCACTGGACTAGGCAGCATTTTATTTAGAGTTGAATAAAAAGTCTACTCAGACCATCTGTTTCAGGAACAACAAATAAACAGAAACTATAAATTTAAAAATAATTAGGATGACAGCACATTGGGCAATCGGTTACCCAGTTAGGAAAGAGAGGGTGATAGCAATGTTATGCTCAAAGTATCTCAGTTATTCCTAATTGATCAAAATACCCTGATGTTTGTAGCAAACGAGAGAGTGACTCAGAATGTAATGAAGTCAGCAAAATGCCAGAAGGTTTTACATCCAAAACCGAGACACGGCCCATATGTTCAGAAATAGTTTTGTCCTTAGGAAATGTTTATGAAAAAAAATGGATAGGCAGTTTCTCAAAAAAGAGACTCAACTAATGGTAATACGATTCAGATAACAGAAGCATTTTCCCGTTAAAATTACTTTCCTTTTTATTTACTAATTGCTCCACTGTCCTGTTTGAGAAACCATTCAGAGAGCAAATGTAAAAAGCTGCATATTCATTTTACATACAAACATTTCAAAAGGTTGAAAGACTTTCAGAAAGTCTTTCATTATATCATTCAGCTATTGTTTGTGGTAAATAAACATGGTCAATGATAAATAGTGCCATTGTCTCACCATATACAAAATACACAGACATATTTATGAACAACTGTAAATCTAAAATCCGCATTTCATATAATCCCATAAACTTATATTGATACATCTAATCCTTTGGTCATTTTTCAAAGTAAGAAAATGTTTAACTGGGAGAAAATATGCTGCAGCCAAGAAAAAGAAAGGCAGTGACTGGTGCTGGGTGGGGGTGTCCCGTGACCCAGGACGGGGACTGCTGGCTGCTGGGAGAGCACGTGACCC
>JAQQAC010002067.1:14962486-15015504 GCA_029783875.1 Phataginus tricuspis | reverse complement strand
CCCAGGACGGGGACTGCTGGCTGCTGGGAGAGCACGTGACCCAGGACTGACTGCTGGCTGCTGGGAGAGCACGTGACCCAGGACTGGGACTGCTGGCTGCTGGGAGAGCAAGCGCAGGAAGCCTCCGCGGGGACGGGGTGTGGTGGGCCCGGGAAGGGCTCTGCGCTCTCCCGTTAGTGAGTGTGGCGTGTGTCCTTCTGCCTCCGTGGCTCTCTGGCATGGCTCCCTGCGATCCCACCCCCGGGGAAACTCCCTCCTCCCGAGTGTAGGCAGGACCTAAAGACTCATTTCTAACAGACAGACTACGGAAAGGTGACGGGATGTCACTTCTGAGGTTATGGGATGCAATGACCGGGGCTCCACCTCTCGCCTTCCCGTGGAGCCCCAAGCACGGGTGCTGTGAGCAGCCCCGCGGAGAGGCCCAGGAGGCACAGAACCCCTTGTCTCTGGCCAACAGCTAGCGGGAACCTAACACCTGCCCACAGGCGCCCGAGTGGGCTTGGAGCCCCGTAGAACCTCAGGATGACCGTAAGCCCGGCCGTCAGCAGCACCCAGTTGACAGCCTCTTCGTGGGAGGCTCTGAGCCCGATGCCCCAGCTCAGCCACACCGGCTGGCTCACTCACAGAAACTGTGGGATGATAAAGCTGTGGCTTTTTAAGTCCTGAAGTTTTGGGGTGTCCGATTAGCTTGTGTGCAGGGGTTACGGTGAAGATATCTCTCTCTCAGCCCAGCCCAGGCCCCAAGCACTCAGGGTGGACATGAGCCGGCCCGCGGCGCCAGTGCAGAGCAGGGACCACCACTCCTGCTGCGCCCCCAGCTCTGTGGACACTTTTCTCCCTGAGCCAAAGCCTCCTGTTTTTAAGGGAGGGTTTTGGGTGGCAAAGGAAGAACCTGGGGACCAAATCACCACGAGATTTTTTTCTTCCACACGGTGCTGGTTCCTGCAGTGGTTTGAATGTGAAAAACATGTTGTACTGAGAAGAGTCACACAGAAACCTGGAGTTCAGCTTCCCACGAAAGGCTGGGACTGCAGCCCCCGGGGCCACCAGTCGTCTCTGTGCAGCTGGAACTGGCCTGTGCGTGGAAGGGCCCGCACAGCAGAGTGTCACTCTGGGGCTGGCTGTGACAGCCCTGGTGGCTCCGCTCCTCTTCCAGCCCCAGCTTTCCCGCCCTGTCATCCTCTGTGTTGGGCACAGGTTCTGTTCTATTTCTTTCTGGATTCCAATATGGGGCCAGATCTGCGGCGGGGCCACCTCAGGGTACTGGAATAGGCTAGTGGCCTGGGGCCGGAGGAGCTGCCTTTTGTATTGGTCATTCTAGTGGAGAAGAGGCCACGTGGGTCCCCCAGGTAGTTTGAAGCCAGATGAGCAGCTTTAGTGACACTGAGAGTCAGTCCACAGTTGGGTATCTGTTTACCCCCTTCATTTGAAGAAAAAAAGGAGGGGAGTTTTGTTTCTCTACAAACCTTCAAGTTTTCAGTTCTCTGACCATTATCCCCTGAATTTAACAGAGTTTAGACTTTGTAAAGTGGAAACAAAGAAAAACAAGGCAAATTTCATCCTATCATTAGCAATCTGTGGCTTTCCAGGTGTTGGAAATACATTTTCTTTTGCCAAGAGAAATAGACTTTGATTCAATACTTATGAAATGGCTTCAAAATTACTTGAAGTTAACACAGCAGGAGAATGAATTAGGGCAAAAAAGAACATGAGCCATTTCTTTCTTTCACTCTCTCCCTTTCTCTTCTTTTTCTTTTTTCCTTCCTTCCTTCTGTCCTAATTCCCCAGGCTGTGAAACGGTTGTATTGGTTGTATTCCTCCAAGAGGTGCTCTTCAGAGGGTTTTAGACATAGACAGACACATCAGGGTTCTATAATAAGTTGCTGGCTTTTCAGCACCTGAAAAGGTTGAAATTGAATTTATTTTCATATGCTTTATGTGTGATGGGTTTAAGGTGCGGAGGACGCCCCAGAACCCTGAGGGGAATGTATGAAATGAAAATGATTAAATGAGATCCAACTGGAAAAGCAGAAGCTGGAGGAACACAAACCAGTGCTTGGGAAGGAGCCCAACTTGATCAGGACTGAAGGCCGGGGATGGGGGCTTACGGGAAGTCCCTAGGGCAGGGAGCCCTGTCCTGGTGGCCATGCAGGATGCCCCCCCAGAGACTCTAGTTCAACCCCTTTGCTATGCAGATGAGGAAACAGCATCAAGGAGGTCACGTTGGTGGCAGATTGGACTAGAATGAAGACCCCTATTTGTCAGCAATGCTGCAGATGCTGGTGGTAGGGGGTCTGCTCCATCAGTGATTGATTATGTGCCCTAGGAAAGAATGGGTTCAGCTTCTGCTCCTGCATTAGTAAAAATGAGGGTGATCTGCACTGTTACTCCATAGGGTGGTTATCAAGGCAGAGAGCCTGGCTGGAGTGAATCCTCATCTTGTAAGTGCATGATTCTTGCTGCTGGAGATTTGGCAGCAGACTGACAGACTCAAGACTTGAAGGCAGCTTTTCTAACTGCATCAATGTGCATTCTCCCACATCAGGTGGGCTGGAAGGACAGAGGCAGTGATTACAGAATTTGAGGGCTCACAGCCTCTGTCCCTGATTAGTGAGCTGCGCCCAGGGCACACGCAGGGTGTGGGGGCAGCACAAGCCCTCCCTGACTGGTGGGGGCCACTGCAGACTTTTAAAGGCCACACAGAGGGGCTTTTGGCTTTGGGTTAAAGTTCTCAGGGCTATCTGACTTAATTTGGGGTGAATCTGGGCTGCTTGGTACTTGGGGGGATTTGGACAGCAGCACACCACTGTGGTGGCTGAGAGATCATAAAAGCCTGAGTCAGAAATGATGGTAAAGAGAAAACAAGGTCCTTCCTTCAGGTGAGAGAGAGCTCTGTGTCTGGAACACAATGGTTAGTTCCTGGTTAGGGGCCATTGTGTGCCTTGTGTAGGGGAGCTGTTCTCCCCAGATCAATGCCTTTCCATTTCAGCCTTACAGTTGTGCAAAGGGACCTAGAAGAGGCGGGTATTGGCACGTGTTTTAGAGCCCATTTTGCATCCAGTGGCCACTCCCTGGCTGGGTCATGCTGGACAATTCTTCACCTGTCTATGCCTGACTTGCCTCTTCAGTAAACTGGGGAAACTAATCAGACCCAGCCATAGGATTGTGAGGATGAAGGGAAAGGACGTGTGTACAATGAGCACGTAGAACATGTGCCTGGCACACAGCACGTGCCTTGAGAGCTCAGTGCTGCTCTAGAGTTTGTCCCTTCTGAGGCTGGGCTAGCAGACCACCGTGAGAGCCCTTCTTTCTCACGTCTGTGGCAGAAAAGTCTCTCTACAGCTGTTGGCCTTCCCGGGGAAGGCCATGAGTCCCATTCCCAGGGGTCTGAGCCTGCCCTGTGAGGATTTCTGGAGCCCTGCCACCACCCTGACAAACTGACCCTGGTTTTCCCAGATGGCCTCATGACTGTTTAGTGCAAGGGACTGACAATTGTCAGAAACATTCCGGTGTCTCCTTTATCACTTTGTGCAAGAGGCATAGGGAGTGGGTGACCGGGTGCTGGCCCTGAGAGCAGATGGAAAGAGGAAGGGAACAGAGTCGCTGATTCTTAGTGGGACTCTGCTCTCCATGCCCGACACTCAGGGGTGTTTCACAAAAGTGCCCACATGCCCACCCCTTCTTCCAGCACAACAGATAGCGAACCTGCATAGGACATCTGGGTAGGCTGCTTGCAGGATGCCTGAAATTTTCATGGGCTGTCCCATGCTCCTGCCCAGGATTCCCTGCGGCTGACTCCCAGACAGGCTGGCCAGTTATGGTCACTCTGTCATCCACACCAATGGGTGGCATCATTTAGGACCCTGTTGGAATTCACCTCCCACCACTGCCACACTTGGCTGCTGTTCCATCCTTTAAAACTCACCCCTGGGAGACGCCTGCAGCCCCAGCTTGGTTCCCGAGAGCTCTGGGCTCCCCGGCCATGGCCGCATTCCACGGGTTCACTTGTCTCTCTCTCCCACTCAGCTGGGTTCCTTGAGGGCGAACAGAGAGCCTTCCTCTGCAGTGCTCGGGGCCAGCAGGACAGTTGTTGGAGCTCAAAGAAAGACTGCAGAATAAATGGACGTTCTTACACCCACGTCCCTGCTCTGTGTGTCTGTACCATCTTATTGATTTAGCACCATCTTCTCATTTAATCGGCTTGTCTTGTGTTATATTAAAATGTGTATTTCTGGTCTCCAGATAGAGTGTAAACCTTGGGTGGTTTCATGGTTGGGACTCAGTTTAATGGCTCAGTGTTTGACTCACTGCCTCGTGTCTGTTTGTGATAGTTTGTTGACTTCAGCTTCCTTCAGGTACAGGTCCGCATTTGAGCCTCACGCTGCCGTCGAGGTAGGTAGGACAAACATTGTAGCATTTTATGCACGTGCACACTGAGACTCCAAATAGCGAAGAGCAGACTGGAATTCAAATCTGTGTTTGTTTGGGTGGGAAAAAGACAGAGTCGTTCTAATGTAATTATATCTGCAGCTTATTCAGGAACTTGGTGGCCTGCTGGGGGGCTTGGTCAAGTGATTAGAACACAGCCACCCGTGTTGTTGGGGTGGGGGCTTTCCTCTCACGGTGCCCTGAGGCCACCCATCCCTCCTGGAGAGTAATTTGTCAGCACCCTCCACCCTTTAGTAGATGCCGCGCCTGACGCTCACAGCCAAGCCCCCGCGCGTCTCTCCCTTCCATTCTCATCTATTACAGCTGTCGCCAGAAGAGCTTATAGTGGATGGCAGCAGAGATTTTAATGGCTAATTGAAAAATCATTGCCTTTTAAAGCTCAGAAAGGCTTTCAAAAAGATTGACGATGGCCTGTGGATGTAGGGTTTACCTTCTACAGCTCTGTGTGTGACTTTTGTTTCCTAAGGACATAAACTGGGTGATCACCTTCTATTCCTTGCCTCTCTGGCAATCTCTCTCTTTCTTATGATTAAATGGCTGGATGTCATTGTCTGTTGGTATGGAGTTCACTCATTTTCCCTTCTCTTTGGAGATGGTAAGGCGTGGGATATTTTGAGCTTGCTTTTTTTTTCTAGGTGGAATTGTGGCTGTAATTTATTCTACGTCGGGAGAAGTATGCCTTCTTTCCCGCAGCGGTAGAGAGACCCCTTTAAACAATGCAGTGTCAAGGTGTGCACATGGAGACGTCATCAACACCTAATAAATAAAATAGTAATATTTTACATTCTGTTCTGTGTTTCTGCTCCTCCAAACCCTTGCAGCCCTAGCATAAGTCAGTGCTTCTGAAAGAAAGTCAACTTGAATGTGGGTGCACATCAGTTAAGATATGGGAATTCAGAGCTTTCTGTGTAATTGTGATGTGTTATGGAAAGCTCCCCAGGGTGGCCTCAATTTCCATATACTCTAAGTTATCGGTTCTCAGACTTTGGAATTTCATGTGGCAGTAAAATTTCCAAAAACATTAGAATACTGACATGTTTGGCAATTATAAATTTTGCTATAAAACAAGAACATTAGCAATACATTAAAAAAAAAGCCCAAACCCAAATCAGATAAACATATAGCCCCTCCTTCCTAACTATAACTCCTGAATGTTTTATAAAAGAAATGAAATTTCAACACCAAAATATTTAAAAACTATAGATCTCTAAAGTGTAAATAAAACCATCTTAAATAGTCTATATTTTGCATTATGAAAAGCTTATGATAGTTTTCTTATTTTATTGTGCATGGGCTTATCTTATTTCTTGAATCTCTAACAAAGGAGGGGCCAGACCAGATGATAGATTAAATATGTCTAGGTAAATAGAAAAAAAAAAAACCTACCAAAATTACAATACTGTTCTTTCTGGCTAGTGGATCCAGTGGTAATTTTTATTTTATTTTTTTATGAGTGGATTCTAAAATTTGTGAAAGCGACTTGATATTATTAATAATTATAGAAGTACATAAACCATGTTAGAAGTTCAAGTCAGGTTTTTCAGAGGAAGGGGCAACTATAAAAGATATGTCGTGGGATATTAATACGAACGTCAGGCATTGTGCACGTGCAGCGGGTTTCTGCCCTTGGCAGCAGGCAGTGGTTGGTCCCCTGCCATGTAGTGACTTGAGTTTCACTGTCTTTGTCTCTTCTTATGCCTCTCCGGCTGCCACCATCGCTGCTTCCAGGTCCTCCTCCTGTCTCTTGCTGTCTGCTTCCTGACGGCTTTCTCTTGACATCTCCTGGCCCTTGCATCTTATGCCTTTGTGTGCACGGCTTTTCAACTCCTGTGTCCTCTGCTTGCAGGTCTGTACCCTCCCACTCTATCTCCAGTTCAAGTTCCTGAAAAAGGACTCTTGTTGGGCGGGTTGTATATTGCGCCCCTGTGTGAACAGAGCTTTCGTCCAGGACTCCACTGGGGCAGCCACCGGCTGATTTGTCGTCAGTCAGCTGCCACTGGGCTGGTGCCTGGGTCTGGGCTGGTAGCTGTGGCTTGGGCGTGTGCCCTGAGCTGGGCACGTCACATCTGCTGTCAGATTCATTGTGCTTAAAGACCAGGGAGGTAGTGGCAGCGTCTCATGTGCCTGAGCCCAGTGCCCTGGGGACGCAGCCATGGTCATGAAGCTCCTCCCCTTTTGGTGTCTGCCCAGTGGCTAATCACGAAGACCACCCTGCTGTCTCGTACGCTCAGATATGGCCCCCCTCCAACCTTCCTTATGTAAGTGACTTTCATAGACTCGCAACGACTCTCTTATTTACTTGTTTTGATCCCCCTCTACTCAGATTTCTCATTAATGTGCATCCTTCCTGCAGCAACAGCCTGAATACAATTTTCCTCCTAATTGTCACATGCATCAGAATTATTTTCTCCATTTCTAATCATAAGTAAACTAAAATTTGCCCCAAACCACACAGATAAAACTGGCTGATGTATTTTTTAACTGAAGCGTAGTTGACATACAATGTTCTAATGGTTTCAGGTACTAATATAGTGATTTGACAATTACATACATTATGAAATGCTCACAGGATGAATGTAGTTACCATCTGTCAGCATAAAACGATATTACAATATATTCCCCATGCTGTACTTTCATGTCCATGACTTGCTTATTTTATAATTGAAAGTAAGTCTCTACCTCTTTATGCCCTTCACCTATTTGGCTAGTGTTTGGTTTCAAGAGCGGCTGTGGAACAAGACTCCAAATCCGCGTCTATTTCACTGGAGACATTGGTCATCACGTAGCATCGCAGGGACAGCTGAAGGCTTTCCGAGGAACCAGCTCTGAGGAGAACCAGGGTAAGTCAGCACTTCCTAGTGATAGAGGTCCTCGTGTTTTATAAACACTGAAGAACTTTGCATTTAAGCCGATGTTCTTTTCCTCCCCATTTCTGTGTCTCTCCAAATTTTCATAAGCAAATAGTTGGGGTTCTTCCAGAAGCATCTGTGTTGTTCACCATTCTTAGAGTGAGTTTTGGAGTCTTGGCGAGAGACTGGAAACATTCGGATGTGAAAACAGGCAGCAGGCTTGTTACTGAAAGTGAGTGCGGATGGATTTCATGTTTGACGCCGTCTGGATGACTTACAGCTGCGATGCCGGGTGCCCTGGTCACCATGAGCAGGGCCCATGAGAAGAAAAACTGCCTTTTGTGCTGTTTCTCATGCCATAGCCTCAGATTACTATGCAGTTTTCTTCTCCTGGGGACGATGCCCTTGACACTTGGGTGCATGGCCCATCTCCAAGTGTGCCCCAAAGACTGCTGGCCCCTGGGCAGTGTGAGCTTTGGGTGCCCCGGAGTCTGGCACCAGGACTGCAGGGACTGCTCTGGGAAGGAACCACTCTCTGCTTCAGGTGCCAGGTCAGGAGAGACGCTCCTGCATGGCACCAAGTCTTACCCGAAAAGGTGTGTTATGATCCTGAGTAAAATTTGAGTGAATTCATTGTATATGCTCTGTCCTTGCATAATAATTCTAGAAAATGCTTATTTCCCTTCTGTTTCTCAAGTGTATGAAATGATTTCTATTTTAGGCCAGCAGGCTCCTTATTTTTATAAAAGAGCACTATTCTTTAATATGAAAGTATAATACATATAATACATCCTTTTAGGTCCACTTGAACCATATACATAAGTAGAGGAAAAGATGTTTCCAGAGTTCAAGTGTATTAAAAACAGAATTAATCCCCTACTCTTGCTTTTCCAAGGCTTCTGGCTTAACCTTAAAAGCTAGCTCTATTCATAATCTGCATTTAAGAGAAACAAAAATAATAAGCCACATCGTTTATTTCAAACATCTTGAGACTTTTTGAAAAATGTATTTTGACACCAATGAATTCCTATTGATGATAAAATGGCTACCAAGGGAGTTTAAATGGTTTGTTAAAAGATATAGTGGCAAAGAAAGGCTAAATATACATCTGCTGACCCTCAGTTATCTGTTCTTTCTCCTTGGCCACATTTGCTTATACAAACAGGGCCTCTGGAATTTCCCTGGGTCAAATCCTTGTTCTGCCACTTATGAAACATGTGATGCAGGTAAAGTTACTTAACTGTCTTACTGCATTTGGGCTACTATAATAAAAACACTATAGAGTGTGTGGCCTATAAGCAACAGAAATTTATTTCTCATAGTTCTGGGGTCTGGGAAGTCCAGGATTAAGATACCAGGAGAGTCAATGTCTGGTGAGGGCTTGATCCTGGTTCATAGATGGCCGTCTCTTCTTTATCCTCACATGGCAGAAAAGGTGAGGGGACTCCCTGGGGTCATTTTATAAGGGCACTAACCCCATTCATGAGGGCCTCGTCCTCACGTTATCTCCCAAAGGTCCTGCTTCTTAACACCATCACCTTGGGGTTACGTCTCAACATGGGAATTACCTGGGGGACACAAACATCGAATCTACAGTACTAGCCAACCTGAATTTTGATTTCCTTTGTTTGAAAGGGGATACCTACCATATAGACATTTTTGGGATGGTGGGGTGGAGGGGGTAAAAGTTTAATGATAAAGTGTACATACTGCACGGAACAGCTTTGTATTTACTAAGGTTGGGGCTACGCCGAGTAGCGATCAATGCTTGTGCCTTTATTATGACCATAGTTCCCTTCAGCTTTACTTTTATATTTTTGTTATGAGCACAAAAAACCCAGGCTTTCCCCACTGGCCATCCTGTCTTAGTGTTGCCCACTCCAGACTCTGAACAGGAGTACGAGGATGGTTTTGCTTCCCAGAGGTGAGCAGGACACCACCTCCCTATACTGAGTCTGGCAGGCCCTGGCTGGTGAGGCTGGAGGGAGAAGTTATATCCCAAAGCACGTCCTGGGTCACCATGTGGTTCCTGATTCTGGTACCGGGCCACCAGTGTCCCTTGCCGACCTGTCATGAGAAAGCCTTCTCTCTGTCACTGCGGCGGTGCTTTAACACACAGGACAACACTGGAAGACTGAAAGTAAGATCTGGCTTATTGGTGGCATTATGTGTGCCCTGCTTTCCTGAGACGTGCTAAGTTCCCTGAGGCCAGAGTTGACATTTCCTAGGGCCCAGAGCAGCAGGTCCTCGCAGAAGAGCTGGGAAGTGAATTCAAAGCAGACAGATGCTGGGCTCCGGTGTCAGCTAACAAACATCTGGGCCAGGACAGAACAGCCAAAGTGAGAAGGCGGTAAGCTGTTTTCTGAGAGTGTGAACAAGAGGTTCCAAATGAAGTTTAACCATAAGAAAGCTGTTTGTGGAGGCAGCAGAGAACACGGAGGAGAGCCCCCGGGGCGTGGGGGAAGGCGGCGGCAGCTGCGCGCTGTCAGAGAGAAGTCCACGTCCTGCACGTGGACCAGATCCCAGTACATCAACGCTGGCGTCCAGCCCTGGTGTTGACTGGCCTCAGAAGGGTCCTGTGGATTCCTGAGGCACGTCCAGAGGCCCTATTATGGACAGGAGATGAGTAATGGCTCTTCCAAAGCGGCCAAGCTGAACATCCTGGGCATAACTGGAGCACCTCCCAATGCGAGGGGCCATCTCTGAATGCCTGCGATATTTCAATCTCATTCAATTGGGAAACTCGCTAGCAGCAGTTGGGCCCGGACCACCAAGCCGTTTGGGAGTGGAGGGACGACGGAAAATGCCTAGGACCCTTATAACTCACCTACTTATTCTTTTCCATTCCATATCTTTCTTAACTCTTTTGTTACATTCACAAATAGCACTTTGTTACTATTTGCAATTAAAAATTAAGTGTACAGTCTGAAAAAGGTCACGAAAATGACCCTTAAGTTGGATCTTCATGTATCTGTCAGAGCTCCCTTTCTTCGGTTAAGTTAGATAACTGCCTTTCATATAAGGAATGCCCAGAGAGATCAGGTCACTTCAGTTTCAGGTGACAAATCATTACTGGTCACCTGTCACACGCCAAACCCAGCCTCGGGTCACCTGCCTTTGCAGTGATGGGTGTGCTGGCTCGCTCCACGTGCACGAGGGCAGTATGTCGAAGCGGAAGGAGAAACGTATAGCTCTGTTTCATCCTACTCTCATGCGTACCCGTGCACATACACATCACACACATTCACACCAAACGTACACAGAAGAAGCCCCACGACGGTGTTGAAAGAATCTAGGAAACAGGTTGAAACAAACACTGAATTAAACAATTGCTGTAAGACTTTTCATGTCACCTGAAGTAGCTACTCCTACATTCATCTGCTTCAGAAATGCCCTGGCTGCATTGCTATTGAATTGCTGCTTCTCTGAGGAACCTCTGATGTAGGTATATGCACAACAAAGTTTCCAGGACTAACTTTTGCCATTTGAAGTACTGCTGAAATGTTTCTTCTTCAGGCATTAATTCTGGCAATTAATGCTGCCTAAGGCCTTTATTGCTGTCTGTGACGAACCTGGCAGCCAACTATCTCTGAACACGGACAAGTTCTACCTTTAAAATATTCATCTATTACCCTCTCTTGATAGGTAGCATGTCAGGATGCATGTGGTCCTGGGGAAATTTTATCTATGATTATCAGACACACTCAGTATTTCCTTTTTATAATTTTTTTTCTTATCAAGGTGCCTGCAGTCAATCCCAGATCACCCAGATGGCCTTTAACTTCAGTCTAATCTCTGTCATGTGCATGGCAATTGATGTGAGTCACTTTGACATTTTTGAGAGTGCAGATTTCCCAGAAGGAAAGCAAAAGAGAAACTTTTATAAATACTGTGACCTTGAAATAAAAATGCCACTTCACTTTCCTGCTCCAGATTTTACCATGTGCTGACTTGAAATTCAAGAAAAGACAGAGGTTATGAAACTTGAGTTTGTCCTTGCAAATCCTCATGAAGCAGCTCACCCTTCCCATGGAGATTTTGTTCTCTGCCTGTGGCAGTCCACGAAGAATTGGAATGAGTTGGTAGGGAGGATCTGAGGAGTTATAATTTTTAAAAAATATTTTACTTTTTGATGGACTTTAAGCACAAACATGAACCCTAGAGTAACGTGTCAAAAGAGTTAAGCACAGGAAATGGAAACTGCTTGGGGAAGCTGGCCTGCGAGCACCACAGGAGGTGGAGAGGTGGCAGATTCGGAAATGATGGAGCATGTGCAGGGGAGGTAAAAAGGTGTTTATGAGAGGACTTGGGGGAGGGAAATACGGAAAAAAATAGACTACACAAGACAGACAAGATAATTTTAGTGTAAGTAGCCAAAATCATGTGGCCCACTCTTGGATCACTTCCATTCATCAGCACCAAATGATGACAGCAAATTAGCATCCATACCCACAAACGTTCGCCCTTCTGGGCTCCTCTCAGGTTTTAACCTCCCGCCCTCCAGCCCTGAATCACGGGAGGAGCGGGTGTGGGGAAGTGGGGGTGCTGGTGGCAGTGCCAAATCTCAGGGATTGGCGTGCAAGTGAAAATATTTGAAGAAGTAAGTGGTGATGTAGTTTGGAAATGGACAAAATACTTTTCTTTGGTTGAAAAATCCTTTCATTTATGATTCAATAAAACTTACTGACTGCCTGTCCTTTCAGGGAACAGGTTGGGTGCTGAGGGTACAGCTATGAGCGAAATTAGCGCAGTGCCCGCTCAGATCCCTAATGTAGCAGGGACGACAGGCAGTAATGACAGTCCCCACCTGTAAAGCCACACTGTGAATGAGCTTTCTGCTCTTAGGTTCTCAGGCAAACGTGTTTAAATGTACCAGTTTGTCCTGCTTTTGCATCTTTTGCATCTGTGTTATTTGTGAGTACATATTGAGGGCTCCTGGGTGCTGGGTGCTGGGTGCCACTCTAGGCTCCAGGATACGGCAGAAAGAAAGGTGAAGTCCCCATCTCCTGACTTATGGAATGATTTGGAGGTGCAGATAACAAAACTGAAGAAATACTTCATGTATGCTCTCCATGGCTCCAGTCACACTGTTAGGTAGGTGTCACTGTCCCTAGTTTACAGACGGAGAAGCCCAGGTCAGGAGGGATAAGGCACTTGCCTACATCGCACTGCTAAACAATGGAGAAGTCGGGATTTGAATGTGTACCTCTATAGCTTCAAAGTCTGGACCTCTTGTGATTGGCGCAGCAATCTTACTATAAGAAACTCATGTTCTTTCTACTTAGTAAAAAAGAGTCGATGTGTTGTTTTCACAATGCTTCTGCCTTGCAAGTGAGGGTCCGGTTCTGTGTGACGTGCTTCTGCCCGAGAAAGGAAACCGTGACGGCCCATCCACTGGGTGCATTACAGTGATGGAGTCCCTTTTCCGCTTCTGAATGCTAGTCTTCTCTTCCTCGGCTCCTTGCCATCCAAGATGACTCGCCATTCTTTCAGAATGAGGCCAGCCTTACCTGCCATCCTTCCAACCGACATGGGGGGGTCAATATATGTTGGCAGAATTAGTCTGGAAGACGGCCCTTTCCTTTAAGTCTTAGATGTTACCTCAGCAGTAACTCAGGGAAGAGGCTGGTCCAGAGATGGGGAACCGGGTCCAGTAGAAGCTGACCTCAGCTCAGCACAGGGACAATCCAGGTGGACAAATGGTGGTGATGGGCAAAGTAGATAGAAATCCATCCATTGACCTCATTGTTTTGTGGTGCTTTATTGCTTTTACAAATAATACTTAGTTTTGTCTTCTCTGCAACAATAATGTGAAGTAGGTGAGGATAATAGATACTTCGATTTTAAATATGAAGATACTGGGCCAGAATGACTGTTAACAGAGAAGGCAGGTGACTTTCATAAGAATAACAGTACAAGTGCTTGTCAGAGCCCAAGTTTATCATTAATATTATTGTTTTTAATTTTACTTTATGAAAGTAATTTCCCACCTCCCCATAATGGTAACATATATTAATTTCTGACAACTTTGAAAATACCAAATGCAACAAGAAATAAAATTAAAATCACATGTAATTCCACTACCTGGAAATAGATAACATTTTGGTGTGAATTCTAGCCTTTTTTCTGTGCGTACATACATGCACACAGGGAAACATATTTTCCAACCTGGAAATTGGACTTCCTGCGTTGTTTAAATAAGCTGAAATTTTCACTTAAAATTAATTCTGAATTTCTTATGTATTCAAGTATTTTCTGTAACATATCTGTAATCGCTGTGTATTATTTTTGATAGATGTCATGCTTGATTTAAATAACCCCTACTGTTGGGATCTTCTGTTGTTCTCATGAGTGTGGTTTATAGATGGAGATTAGCATTGAAAGTTGGCTCTGGGAAACTGGGAACTGTCAACTTTTAAAAAATACTAAATTCTCCATTCAACATTATGAGATATAACTTTAGTAAATTATTTGCTTGAGGTATAATGTGTCACATAAGGTGCAATGCACTTATCTCAAGTGTACAGTTTGATGAGATTGACAAATAAATGCATCTACCCTGAACAAATCAGGGTTCATTTCCATTGTCCCAAAAAGTTTCCACATGTCTTTTCTAAGGCAAGCCTCAAACTATCCCCAGCTATAAATATAGGTCTAATTTCTGTCAGGATAAATACCTTTTGCCTGTTCTAGAACTTTTAATAAATTGAATCACATACCCTTGATATCTTGATTTTTTTCTTTCAACATAATGTTTTTGCTGTTCATCCATGTTGCTGAAGGTATTTGTAGTTTATCCTTTTTTATTCTAAGAATACAGCACAATTTATTTATTGGTAGACATTTTAGTTACTTCTAATTTTTGATAAGGTAGGGATGTTATAAATGTTTCTACACCAGCTTTTGTTTGTTTGCTTGATTTTTTGTTTTATTTTTCAAACATAGGTTTAATGGGTAAATGTATAGGAATAGAAATATTGGGTCATAGGATAAGTGTATGTTCATAAGGAATTCCAACAGTTTTCCAAAATGGTTGTACTATTTTATTTTATACTCCTGCCCACAAAGTATGATAGTTCTAGTTATTTCAGGTTTTGAGAGCATTGCCGGTGTCAGTTTTGTTAACATTAGCCACTCTTGAGGTTATACAGTGGCATCTTATTTTGGTTTTCCTGTGCATTTTCCCAGCAACACTATATAGTGCACTTTTTCATGGGAATGTTAGTCAGTCACATGCCTTTTTTTTGTGAGGTGTCTGATTGAGTTTTCAGTCCCTTTTACATTGAGATATTTGTCTTTTAATTTTGAATTGTCACAGTTCTTTATGAATTTTAAATAAAAGCCCTTTGTTAGACATACGTATGAAAGTTTCCTTCCAGCCTATACCCTGCTTAATGACTGGCTTACTGATGTTTCGAATAGCAGAAGTCTAAGTTTTTTCCTTAACAACTAGTGCCTTTGTGTTCTAAGAGAGCTTTGCCAACTGAAGTTAAAAACACACTTTGCTGAATTTTCTCCTATAAGGTTTAAAGTTCTAGCTTCTACATGAGAAGAATGAATATGTATGTAAGTATATGGTCCATGTCAAATTATTGTATGAGATGTGAGTTGGGGACTGTGGTCCATCTCTGTCATATAGATATCCAGGTATTCCAGCACCAATTGCTGGAATGACTCTCTTTTCTCCATAGAATTATTTTCTCACCTTTGTTAAAAATTACTTTACTATGTAAGAGTGAGTCTATTTCTGGCCTCTCTGTTCTGTTCCACAGATATATTTGTTTATCCTTATCTCAATGCTGCATTGGCTTGCAACTGTTGTTTTATAGGAAGTCCTGAAATCAGAGAATGTAATTCTTTGAGCTTGTTTTTTCCCCCCACACATATTTTAGTTATTCTAATTGTTTTTGGCATGTTGTATACATTTTTAAGGAGAACTCATCAATTTCTGCAAAAAAAAGATTGCTAGGATTTTGATGGAGATTGTATCAAATCTATAGATAGATTTGAAGAGAATTGGCATCTTACCAATTTTGAGTGAGACTTTCAATCCACAAACATGGTATATCTCTTTATTTATTTAGGCCTTTTTATATTTCTCCAAGATACATTCTATACTTTTCAGTGTATAGGTTTTGTGTATGTATTTTATTAACAGTATCCCTAACATTTGATACTTTTAATGTGATTTTAATTACTATTGTGTTTCAATTATATTTTCAAATCATTCATTGCAAATACATAGAAATACTTTTAATAGTTTCTATAGTAATCTTGTATCCTGTGACATTACATTTATTCATTTTATGCGCTTTTTGTTTTATAAGTTGTTTAGGACTTTCTACATAAATAGTCATGTTGCTTGCTAATAAAGACAGTTTTATTATTATTACCTACTCTTTATATATTTTACTTCCTTTCTTGCTTTATGCGCTGGCTGAGACCTGCAGCTTGCCAGTGAATAGGAAATATGAAAGAAGACTTGTTCCCTTGCTCTTGTCCCCATCTTACAGGTACAGAGCTCAGTGTTTTACTGTTAAGTGTGAAGTTAGCTGTCGTTTTTTTGTAGATGTCCTTTATCTGACTGAGAAAAATCCTTTCTATTCCTACAGAGAGTTATTTTGCTTTTCAGTCATGAGTGGGTGTTGAATTTTGTCAAATGCTTTTCCTGCATCTATTGGGATAATCTCTTGAATGTTAAACGAACCCTATATTCCTGGCATATATTCACTTGATATGTTGATATAAAGTCATGATACACTGTCATTTTTATATATTTTTTTGCTTGATTTAATTTATTATTATTTTGTTAAGGATTTCTGAGTCTAGTTCTTTAAGTATACTAGTGTCTTTGGTGAAGGGACAGGCTTTCTGTTTGTTTAGGTATCAAGATAATGTCAGCTTCAGAAAACAAGCAGGAAGCAATATTCCTTCTCTGACTTTTGGTCATTCTTTCTTTAAATATTTTCCTTTCCCTACCTACATCTCTGCTCTTTCCTTCTGCGAACCCAATTGCACCTGTATTAGATCACTAATGTTATTGCCCAGAGGTCGCTGAACTTCTGTACCATTTAAAAATTATTTTCTCTCGTGTTCCATTGTGGACAGTTTCGGTTGCTATCCCACAGACCAGGAGTCACGTCTCTGAGGCGTGGGCGTGGGCACCGCCCAGTTGGAACAGGTATATCTCTTAAGGGGCTCCCTGAGGCTAGTCCTAGGAATGAACAAAAAAGCTCGAGCCAGCCCCTGCTGCTGGGTTGCAGATCTGTTTCTGAGCCATGCTGACAAGAAGCAGAGAATACAAACAGGGGTGAGCCTAGTCACAGCTTCCCTGTCTCCCGCATTCTAGCCTTTTCGTTACCGGCTTGGTTGCGAATGCTCTTGGCAGAGCCGGACATGGAGGGCACAGCAGCCTCTGAAGGAGACACTGCACACCACAGCCCCAGCACCATGCAGCAGGGTCTAGAGGGTGGATCAGAAGCTGAAAGGCCACTGGTCAATAGTGAGCATAGTCGTTTTCCATTTCGGCCTTTATACGGCAGTCATGGTGATCCTGAAAGCATATGCTGTTTTCCCAGTGCACTTTGGACAAAATGAAAGCGCTCAGGATGGCCAGTTGTCTATCTAGGATCTGGACCCTGCTTGCTTTAGTCTCACTCTTTCATGCTTTGCGCACTAGTTTTTTCCTGCTTAAAACTTTTCTACAGACCCTTCATCGGCTTGGAAGGTACCTCCTTCTATTTTTAACCTGGTTAATTCCCACTTAGCCAACAGTTCTCACTTCCAATGGAGGTCTTCAAAGAGGTCTTCCCTCATGTCAAATGTAAATGAGGTCCTTTTAATAATCTACACAAGTTTGTTTCTTAAGCAGGTACCTTGGCTTATAGCTCTATCTTTGCTTATTTGTTGTATGTCTGAATCCCTTGCTGGACTCTGAACTAGCTCCGTAGTCTGGGGGCCATGGCTATTCTGCACCCTTGTAAGCCTGGCGTCTGGAATAATGCTGACACATCGTTGGTGGTCAGCTCAGTGATTAATAGGTGAATTATTATCTTGGAAACGATTTATTCCCAGCAAAATAAGTGCTTAAATATATTTTTAGGACAAATACGCAGGATTAAGTAACTGAAGGAGTGACCAAAGCTAGGAGCATAGGGATGGGCAGAGACTGACCTCACATTGACTCTGTTTTGCCTGCGTCAGCTCCTTTCTTTGAAACGTCCTGTAGTCTAACCGTGTGGTGGTTTCCCTGAAGATTCCTTTAGTTTTCTGGAAGAAACAGCTATCACTGCTGTTTTTCGACACCTCTGTTTGACCGACGACAGACCGACGACTCTCACACTAGCCGAATGTAATTTAGACGGATTAGAAAAGGGGCTCCTTTTCAGGAACCCACAGAAGAAGTCTTGGAATGGAGACAGTCCAGAAATATACACACGTCTTCATTACCCTAACTCTAGAAACATCTATTTTTAAGTAGCTTGAGCTTATTTCCTCTTAAGTATAATTCCATTTTGTTACTAGAGAGTTGGACTTATTCAAGATCCCATCTCCTCTACTGAAACGTCTTAAGGTGTAGGTAGATAGAGCAGGATCTTGTTTCAGTGTGGTAGGGATTTCGATACAAGAAATGTTTCTAAATGTGTGGGTTCTGAACAAAATTTGATTATCAGTTTGATCCAGATTTTACTTTTCAGAAAACAGAAAGATTTTAAGGATACGTTAATGAAATGCATCAGGCAAGTCCAAAGTAGACTTAAGTAAATGCACAATGTATCAAACCTATTATCCAAGCTTTATAATTAATTCATCAGTTCAGCACAATTGCTAATTGCCTCTGGGAGCCGCACGTTCTCAGGCCACCAAGCCCAGTAAGATTGGGAAGCTGCTCTTGCATCAGCAGAGAAAACACAAATCCACACTGCCAGATCTAGATGGGTGGTGTCCCCAGGCGAGGGGGCACAGAAGAGGGAGGTGCAGGCCTGGCTGCAGGGAGGCCCAGTTGTGACAGGCCTACCTGTCCCTTGAAAAAACCAGGAAGACTGTTTGCTTCAAGCAAATAGTTTTCACATGGGAGAGCACACAGATTGCTATTTCTTTTTCCCTCTGGTGATTCTGCGAGTAGTTAAAACCGGGGAACGTTTAGCCAGAGGGGGCTGTGACTTGGTGTTGCCTAATTGGTGTGATTTCCAGAGTGCTGGGCAATTTCTCTCCCTCCCCCCTCAAGCCAGGACACTTCCTGAACTGCAGAGCTGAGACCTGAATTTCCGCAATTTTCCTCTGTAGGTGAAAGCTGGGCTGGCCGTTGCCACGACAACGTAACTGTGGGAGAGTAACTTGGTCAAATCTTACCTCCCAGGCACAACTTCCTGTGAATGGGTTTTCTTGTTACTTCTTGGGAATAAAATTTGGATCCACAGAAAAGATGAGAGCCCTGGGCCCCTAGTTTGCCGTGTGCATCTGTGTGGGGACGTCGGGTGGGAGCAGGCGGTGGGTGCGCCTGTAGGAGGGCTGAGTGGTGGAGCTGACTGTGGAGGGCTGCAGAGACGGTAAGAAATGGAGTCTGGGGGCCCAAAGTATCTGCTGCCTAATTTCTCAGTGTGCCTCTGCTCATGGAGTATCACATAATTATTCTTTCAATGGAGGTTAAAATTTCTTATGAGCGCATCCCACAGCCCAAACCCATTCAGTTCGTTATACAAAGGATCCGTATGTTAGTCCTAAGTGACCCCCGGGACTGGAGGCCCATAAACCAAGGGCTGCTAACACCCTGGTTGATGCAATTGGGTGCTGGGTCCTCTTCCTTCTCTTCCGTACCTTCCCCCGGTGCTTTGACGGGCAGGCACTGTTTTTAATAAAACCTCGGCAAACTTGAAGGGACATAAGCCATCTTCTTATGTGGCATTTTTATTTTTCAGAAAGAAGAATGAAGAAAGGTTTCCAGTGGTGACTTTCCCAAAGCTCCCTCGTCTGCACGTCTGCCGTCTCCTCACTGCCTCCAGCCGTCCCCAGGCCGGAGGCAGGCTGCAGGAGACAGTAGCTGAGACGGCCTTGCTGTTACCCCGCCCACTCGGGAGCTGTCAGTGGAGGTCAGATGCCTGATCCATCAAGTACAGGGTGGTTTGGGAAACTTCTAGGGCAGGGGTTTGTGTGCAGGGCTCTGGGAGCTTGGTGGAGGGAACAGAGGAGACCCCCGGAGTAGGGGAATATCTGGATGTTCCTCTTCTCGCCTGCTCTGTCCCCTTGGCTATCCTTGATCCAGAACCTTATGTGGCTTCAGAACCTCTCTCTCTCCTGCTTTCTTCCTTTTGACCCAATTCCTTCTCATGAGCAGGTCGTGAGAGATGAATAAGGCTGTAAATAGCGTTCTGCAGTAATGGATGGGCAAGGGGCTCAAATGGCAGAGGGGCTGGGATGGGCGGTGGCTTTTGATCTGCCTTTTACAGCTTCCCCTGGGATCCCACAAAGTCAGTAACTTTGAAATAGTTAATGAGGAAAAAAAAAGACATGTTATTAAAGCAGTTCTGTAAGCCAGAGTGTGGCGGCCGCTGTGGTTTTAGTGTTGGAAGGGCCCACGTTATCTTGGATTTTATATTCTCCGCTCTGATAACTAAGCCATCGTTCCTGAAATGAATACCTTTGAAAGGGGGGGAAATACACAAAGGAAAATATAGCTTTGGATTGAAGAACTCTCCGGTTCCTGTTAACAATGCCCACCCTCTGAACCCAGCTCTTGTTTGGAGGGAGCACTGCAGGATGCCAGGTATTTAACATTCCTCCGATTTTCCCCAAAGCAACCAATTTGACATCTCAGAGGAGGAAGGTCTCTCCCAGGGCTCAGGGCAAACCTCAAGCACCACAGGGCACTGGGACACACCTTCTCACCACCAGGGGCTCGAGCCCTGTGTTTGGGGCCTGGACACCAAGTGGAAGCTTCAAGTCCGCTGAGACCATTCAGGGGTTCCGCTCTGCAAGAGCGTTTGCTGTTGGAAAGGATGCAACTCACATGACTTTCACTGCTTCTTCTGCTCCCAGTGTGCTTTGAGGAGCCCATGTTCAGGGTCCTGAGCCCCAAAGCGTGAGCAAAATCCTGGCCAAAGTGCTCTTGGCTACACTATGCCTTTTAATTGTGTATTCCTTGAATTTTCTATTGAAAATATTCATGCATTTTCCTGTTCTTACTAGTTTTAAAAGCCCCCTCTGAAATGCTCCAGGTGCTGCACAGAGTCAGGCCTGCAGGTGTGAAGTTGGGAGGCTGAGTCTTGCTCCCAAGAGGTTTATGGAGGAAGGGGGGTTGGGGGCATGGCCAAGGTGGGTGGACGCCGGGTCAGTGGGCTCTTCAGAACCTGGACCTGCTGCACACACTGGCCCGGCCAGCCCAGCTCGGGTTTCAGGCCTGCTCAGGGACGTCTGGATTCGCTCCTTCTCTGCAGACAAACTCGCAGGGATTCCCGTGCACTGCCGGACTGGCAGCCAACTGTGGGCTCATGTGTTATCTCCTCACAAGCCAGGGTCTCCTCCTGGGTGAGGTCTATACTACTTCTTTCTGGATCCCCTGTTCCTGGAATGACACCTGGCACGCAGCTGTCATTGTGGTGATGGTGGCAGTCATAGTGCTGAGGATGAAATGGGGACAGTCTCCGCCGACGGAGGGCTTCTGTGTGGCAGTGTGAAGGGTTGGAACGCGCCTGGGCTCATGTGATCCCCACACAATGCTTCACATTAGATGGATGTGTAACTGGCGCCAGATCACACAGCTAACAAGGGGCAGTGCCACACTGTCAGATTTCAAAGTTCATGCTCTTTACTTGCTAAATTGATTGGGGGCAAATGAATGAAACCAGGGGTGGGCAGCCCCGGGGCTGGTCTGGAGGTGAGAGACAGGCTCTCCGGGGCAGAACCAAAGCCACGGCCTTCCCTGTGCTTCATTCAGCCTCCTGGGTTACCCCCGCATGGGAAGATGTGTGCACCTGAAAGACCTCAGAGCCCTGGGCCCTGCCATTCTGGCTTTTGGGTCCCCAGAAGCCTGGGTGAGTTAGAATGGCTCATTGGTCAGAGGACCAGGCTTCACTGTGGCCAGGCAGCTTGTCTCCTGGCCCTTTGTTCTGAGAGGCCTCACAGCTGCTGCGGTGACCTCAGGAGCTAACGAACTTGGAGCAAATAGCATAAAATATGCCAGCAATCTAATTCTAGCCTCGACCACAGCCGGCTGTTTAAGGAAGAGACAGAGGAGTTAAGAAAGATGCAGCCGCTGTCGGGCAGTGGAGTTGCAGAGGAATCCCGGCCCAGAGAGAAAGTCTCTCTCTCTCCGAGACACCAACCCTTCCCAAAGTCCTTGCCTGCAACGCAATTCCGGCTTGTACACACACCCCTCTGGAGGCATGGCTGCTGAGCGAGCAGTGCAGACCGTGTTCAGGGATGGAGTTCCTGCAGTGTTCAGACCTGCTCCATCCTCCATTTCCTCTTCTACTCTTTTTTCTTGAATTCCTTGGCAGTCACCCTTCCTGGTGGCTCCCTGGTTGTGGCCTCACTTGTCCTCTTCCCTGAGCTCATGCTCTCTCCAAGGCTGCAGGCCCAGCCAGACCCAGAGCGGTGTTTGCCTCTTCACCTGCTGCGCCAGGTGACCCCGTTGGCTACGCTGCTCGCTGCCTCGGGATGTTTGTGTGCAGCTACTGTGTGCTGTTCCCCTCAATGGAATGAGTTTTAGGTTTTGTGTCGAGAGAATCTGACTGACATAGACTATGACTGACTCATTTCAAATCACCCTGCTTCCTTCTTGAAGGAAGAAATATAACATTGACTATGTAGGTGGGAGTTTTACCAAATGAATGTGGGATTAATTCAATAGTTAAGTGGTGACATGAACGGGCTGCATCCTCATTGTGTGAGCCTATGTGTAGTTTGAAAATGAAGAGCTTTTTCTACTGCAAAAATGTGCAAAACATTAAAAACCAACAATCATACTCAAGATATCTTTGCCATCTCTATGGCACGCCAGGTAAGTGGCTTTCATTTGGGTTGAGACACATTTGATGTTATTAGCCAACTGTTACTCTTCTCTGGATCAGCCTGGCCTCCTGCCTTAGGTCCAGAATTTGTAACTGAAGCGCTGGGGCAGGATCATTATGTGAGCCTCTCCCGCCCAAAGCAGGTTCAGTTCTAGAAGACATCAATTATTTGAGCAGCTTCAGAAACACCGCCATCATCTTTGAGTTTAAAGAGCCTTTAGAAACCACAGCAGGTAGGTTCTATCTGAAGGTATCGGACATTTTTCTCTCATGTCTTTGCAGTGCAGTGGAGGCTATAGAAGCTGGTGTTAATGGCAGGAGCTACTCCTGGTGTGTGTGGCCGTGGCTTTGTCCTGGGCAGGCAGGTGGCATATCTGCTGTGGTGCCCATAGAATATGTGCTGGTGCTCCTCGGGGTGTGGCTGACACCAGCGCTCCCATGCCCAGTGCAGCAGCCACTAGCCACCTGCAGTTACTGAGCACCAAGAATGTGGCCGGTCCAAACTGAGATGTGCTGTGAATGTAGAATATGCACTGAATTTCAAAGAACTTGTATGAAAAAATACATATGGGCTATCTTATTAATAATATATATGTTTTTAGTTTGAAGTAAAGCTGATTTTTTAAGTCTTTAATTGAAGTATAGCTGATATACAGTATTATATTGGTTTCAAATGTACAGCAAAGTGATTCAACAGTTACACATTGCTTACACTTTGAAATAATACTATTGCATATATTGAGTTAAATAAAATATATTGCTAGAATTAATTTTACCTTTCAGTTTTTAAAGTGTTGCTATTTGAATATTTAAAATTACGTATGTGCCTTGCATTTGTGCTGATGTTATATTTCCAACTGATGGTCCTGATGTGGAACATAAGTAGGGGGCCGTCAATTGCGTCAGAGGCTCGTTTGTGCAGGAGGCAGAGGCAGCTGGGAGAGAGACTGAGGCTTGGGACCAGGAGGCCTCTCCTTTGAACAGCACATCTCAGTCATCTGCTTCCTTTGACCTCAGCTTCTGGGACTGTCAGCTTTATTCTAGAGCTGGTTTCTACACATTATGTAACCTTAAAGGAATAGTGTCATGATGGCTTAGTTGACTTTCAAGTCCCTCCATTGCAGGGACCAACTCTGCATGGAGGTTCTTATGTCTTTAGTTCTGGTTCCTATACCCCTACTGACCTACTGTGTAGATTGGAGCGAATCACTAAAAGGGCAGTGTCTGCTCACCTCTAGTTCTCGCACTTTGTCTCCAAGGGCAAAGGAAGACACCTGCCATGAATGCCATCATGTGAACCCGGGTCATCTGGGAGGTGTCTTCTGCCCAAAAGCATGACTGAAGTCTGGCAAATTCTTCATCATGGGTCTGTTTTGAGTGGACTTTCCAGTTTGGATGGAAAAAGCGAGTAGATACACTGGGCTGTGCGAAGCCAAGCGGGATCCTAGGGGTTCTTCTAGAACCACGGAGGCTCTTTGGAGACACTCCCTCCTTCTACCCTCAGGCTCTCCGCCTGGTGGTTGGCTGGGGCAGAGCAGAGGTGGGACCCGGAGCAGCAAAAAGAAGAGAAATGCACAGGGAAACTAAAGGAAGAGAAACTCTTTAAAATATGATCAGGGCAGAAACATCAAATGAAATGGTGTGTCATTTGAAGATGGAATGCATGACCTGCTAATTGAAAGCTGCACACCAGGGACATTTGATATCAATACAATTTACTTAACCAAATTACTGTTATTAGTGAGTAACGATGACAAAGAATTATCCAACATCCACACGTTTAATTTTAGTGATTATTATTTACACATGATTTATTACCCTCAGTACAAAGCACAGCTGGAAGGATCAGAGGGATGATCCACGATATCCTAAGGCCACATTTTTGTTTTGTTTTGCCAAAATGATGGTTGTATCAAACCCTGGGATGACAGTCTGCTCCTGATAAGTTTCTAGGGCCAAACACACTGGAGGAAATACAAGGGGATTGAATTATAACTTTGTTTCTGGTGAGAGGCTCAACCTTCCCTTTGTTCTTAAACTAGGGGCTCTAATGAAACATCTTGAGAAGGATACAAGTTTGCTACTTTCTTTAAGACAGCAGTTACCAACTACAAAGAGGACACACTAACACCATGCTACATTCAATCGTTTGAAATGATTTAATTACAGTATTTCTGTCAGCTCCAGGAAGACTGCTTTTCCAGGCCCACTGAAAATGCACACAGCACATTCTAAAAGCCTGAATGAAAAGAATTTGCATAAGTGTTACATTCAGGGGGCAGTGGAGCAGAGAGGGTCAAATTCTTGTCCCACTGTGCAATTCTACCCCGGGGACACAAGCTCCACTGCTGGAGGCTGGAGACCACTCCTGCTTTGGGTGGGGGTGGACAGCGAGAAGCAATATACACCATAACACCTGCATTTAAATCAAGTTCTTTTCAATAGAAAACTCTCAAAAATGGTAAGCCTAGAGTATATCAGACAACAAACCAAAGCACCAGTAATTACAAACGAAGCTGTAATAGTTTGGTTAAGACAAATCAAGAACAGTCACTCGTCTCCCAGAGGACTGTGTTCTCCAAGTTTCTAAGATTTTCACTGATGGTGAGGAACCACCTCAAATGCCAGGAAGAGACACCCGAGACACCTTTGCGTGTCTGTCTGGTATGGAGGCCTCTGGACAGGCCACTCTACCTGGCAATCAGACTTTAAAGAGAAAACCCCCTAGTCATAAGGGAAGCCAGAGGTATGGAGAGCCTCCAGTTCACAGCAAGCTTCCTGACTAACTCACCATCAAGGTTGTCATTTGTAAGCCCCATAGATTTGCGAGACAGCCTACCTTCTTTTATCAACAGGTTTTACTGGTTTCTGTCCCCAGAGTGTCTCTGATATTTAGCATAAATGCCACCTTTGCCTAATTCTTTAACAAATGGATAGATTTTTGTTGTTGTTCATTGAGGCGATCAGGGCAAAGCTCCTGCCAAATAGTGTGGCCACAGGGGGTCTATGGGGGAGGTCCAGTGCCTCCTCCCCCAAATTTCCATCTATTTAGCTTTTAAACCATCTTAAATAAATACCAGGTCTAAGCAAAAACAGTGTACTTGCTATGCACATGAATATTCAAGATAATTCCTTTCATGCCCTCACCTTCCAAATCAGATCATCCCAGCTTCCTCCTTCACTAAACGCTTCCTTCTTGGAAACAGAATTTGGCAGTGGTTCAGAAAGGGGCTACCTGTCTACCTGCAAACTTCTATAAGCTTCATTTCCAAGAAAAGCTTCAAACTAAAGTTGTCTTTGGACTTTCTGTACTATTCAGAACCTGGAAGACTCTCATGTATTCTAATTTCCTAATTTTTCCCAGTGGACTTTTTAAAAATGAATTTGGAAAATTTTAAAAATGA
This sequence comes from Phataginus tricuspis, assembly GCA_029783875.1. Taxonomy (NCBI): domain Eukaryota; kingdom Metazoa; phylum Chordata; class Mammalia; order Pholidota; family Manidae; genus Phataginus; species Phataginus tricuspis. The sequence goes on along the minus strand of JAQQAC010002067.1, from coordinate 14,989,794 downwards.
AATCTTCTTTATCCAAAAGTTTAACTTACTTACCCTTTAGATGCCCCAGTATGTCACATCAAATCTTTAAGTCAGTTTGTGTTTTCTGTTGCAACTAGATTTGAACATAAATTTGTTCCAGTTTTTACTAGCAGTTTATCTTGAAGATCATAATTTTTTGACTGAAATGCTGCCTTAGGAATCAGCAGACCTGATGTTTAATCCCTGTTCCATGATAGAGCATCTGTTGTACATGATGAAACATTTTGGAGCATATCTAGGCTGTCCTTCCTCTATGGATATAATGAGAAGACATCATAGATATGGTACAGTGAGAAATTAAACTATGTTCTTGAAAGATTTTTGAGCTGTTAGGATAAATGAGATTTAAAGATCTGCAGAAAACCCTTACTATCACCATTCTATTGACTCTAAATCTCTAGTAAGCTGAACTCTTTGCTAATATGACAATGGTTGCTTATGGTGATAACTTTGAAATGCTACAAGATTCCAAAATGCTTTCTGAATCCCCAAAGAGGTCTTCTGATACACTCAGGAAAGTTTTGCTATTAAGTGCTTATAATTGCATTCTACATATTTGGATAAGCAAGGGGTGGCATTGTTGCTGTCAATTGAAATTAAATGACTAAATATATGGTGGGACAGTTTATTCTTTGTAACAAAGAACATCTCTCTCCCTCTTTTGTCTGCATGTGGTGTTACCTGCAGAGAGAGAAATACAAAAACCAGTACAGCACAAGCTGGACTCACTATAACTCTTGCTTCCTTTTTCTGCACCATTATCCTAATAGACTGAGTTCCCTTCTTCATTTTAGAGTGGACTTTATTTAACAACATTTTATTACGTGTTAACTAAGGACTGACTTAACACAAATTGCTTATCTCAATATGACATAGATGTAATACTTCTATTAAAGATAATTATTAAGCATCTAATGTAGACATAACACTGAATATTGTTAATATAGGCATAGTAGATATTTTATAATATTTATAATAGAAGCAAAAATTCCATTTTCTCATACTTTTAAATACAGTTGACTCTTGAACAACATGGGTTTGAAGTGCACAGGTACACTAATAAGATTTTCTCACCAACTATATTAGAAATATTTTTGGAGATGGGCAATAATTTGGAAAAACAGAAGAACCGTGCAGCCTAGAAATATTGAAAAAATTAAGAAAAAGTTGGTCAAGTATAAATGCATAAAATACGTGTAGATACTAGTTTATTTGATCATTTACCACGTTGCTGCTTTATAAAACCCCACTCCATACAGAGACCCACAGTCATACTCCAGTTTGGTTACGAGAAGCTGAGTAGTCCGGTTTCCCCTCATAACCAGTGCAGTGTTTCCACATGTGGGGTCTGCCCGGCCCTCCCTCCCTCCTCACCCCATGTCCTCACTTAGCTTAGGCCCTTGCATTTTTGTGTGCATTCACATATCTTTCTCTGTTCAAGAGGCTCTTTTGATGTGGAGGTGTTGCTAACAAATTATTATCTTCCTGTCTGTCACTACTTAAGACAACACTATGCACACAGTTAAGAAAGCTTGATGGTTTTTAAATAATTGAAAATATTTGTAAAGCTCCATGCCTCGTTGTCTTATGAATTTAAGGGTGAGAATTACGGTTTTTGATGCTTTCCAATATCTCAGAGTCCTCCTTAAACATTGGCAGCTCCTACTGTTCCACCCTAGACCTTACTGTGCACATGCTGTGTCCTTATTCTACACACGGTGGTGGTGGGAAGGGTGCTTTTCCACTTTTTGACCATTCTGTGTTTTTAAGGCCCTTCAGTTCTGAGTCTCGGGTGCTCCCTGCTGTCCCCAGCACTAGGCTTGCCTCATTCTCCTCCCCACCAGGCACCTGCCCTCGCTTCACCCAGAGGCCCCGTGTCATCCATTCGTCAGCATGTGCCTCCTGAACTCCAGATCTCACTTAGTGACATCACCAAAAGCCCAACAACGTGAGCTAGAAACCTTACAATTATTCCTGATTCTTTCTTCTCCCCATTTCTCCATACTAAGAATTGCGGCTTTTAACTCTTAAATAGCTTCTGATTCTATACCTTCTTCTCTATTCTCAATGTTTTTTCTGAATGCAGAATGGGTTACCCATTTTCCTGGGTAAGACTCCTTAGAGTCTGGAAGATGAAGTTCCTGTTTCTTAGGCAGATGTTCAAGATGGTGGTCACTGGGCTCTGTCACTGGGCCCCCAGGCCCTCCTGTGCGGCCACTTCCACTTTTCTCTTGTGGAGCGCACTTTGCTGTCTCCTGTCTCTGTCTTTCACTGCATGGAATGCTGTTCTCACGTAAGCCCACCAGCACAGCGCTCCTCATACCTAAAAGACCAGCTCACATGTTTCTGTCCGTCACTTCCCTCTCTACTTTGTGTCACAATAGCTCTTTTGACATCTCAAGGAGCATGGCATCATGGTAACATAATATTATTATTTATGTATTACTTTTATTCTTAAGGTATCATTGATACATACTCTTATGAAGGTTTCACCAGAAAAACAATGTGGTTACGACATTCACCCATAGTATTGAGTCCCCCCCACACCCCATTGAAGTCACTGTCCATCAGTGTAGTGAGATGCCACAGAGTCACTGTTTGCCTTCTCTGTGCTACTCTGTCGTCCCCGTGACACCGCCCCCCCCCACATCATGTGCACTAATCATAATACCCCTTAATCCCCTTCTCCCACCCTCCCCACCCAGCCTCCCCCACCCCTCCCCTCTGGTAACCACTAGTCCCTTCTTGGAGTCTGTGAGTCTGCTGCTGTTTTGTTCCTTCAGTTTTGCTTCTTTGTTATACTCCACAAATGAGGGAAATCATTTGGTACTTGCCTTTCTCTGCCTGAGTTATTTCACTGAGCATAATATCCTCTAGCTCCATCCATGATGTTACAAATGGTAGGATTCGTTTCTTTTTTATGGCTGAATAGTATTCCATTGTGTATATGTACCACCTCTTCTTTATCCACTCATCTACTGATGGACACTTAGGTTGCTTCCATATCTTGGCTATTGCATATTTAGAATATACAGTAAACATAGGGGTGCATATGTCTTTTTGAATCTGAGAACTTGTTTTCTTTGGATAAATTCCTAGGAGTTGAATTCTCAGGTCAAATGATATTTCTATTTTTAGTTGTTTGAGGAACCTCCATACTGCTTCCCACAATGGTTGCACTAGTTTACATTCTCACCAGCAGTATAGGAGGGTTCCCCTTTCTCCACATCCTTGTCAGCATTTGTTATTCTTAGTCTTTTCTATGATGGCCCTCCTTACTGGTGTGAGGTGATATCTCATTGTGGTTTCAATTTGCATTTCCCTGATGATTAGCAATGTGGAGCATCTTTTTATGTTCCTGTTGGCCATCTTAATTTCTTCTTTGGAGAAGTGTCTCTTCATATCCTCTGCCCATTTTTTAATCGGGTTATTTTCTTTTTGGGTATTGAGGCATGTATGTTTATATATTTTGGATGTTAACCCCTTGTCGGATATGTCATTTACAAATGTATTCTCCTATGCTCTAGGATGCCTTTTTGTTCTGCTGATGGTGTCCTTTGCTGTACAGAAGCTTTTTAGAATGATATAGTCCCATGTGTTCATTTTTGCTTTTGTTTCCCTTGCCTGAGGAGATGAGTTCAGGAGCAATAAAAAGTTGCTCATGTTTATATTCAAGAGATTTTTGCCTATATTTTCTTCTAAGAGTTTTAGGGTTTCATGACTTACATTCAGGTCTTTGATCCATTTTGAGTTTACTTTTGTGTATGGAGTTAGACAGTAGTCCAGTTTCATTCTCTTACATGTAGCTGTCCAGTTTTGCCAACACCAGTTGCTGAAGATGCTTTCATTTCCCCATTATAAGTCCATGGCTCCTTTATCATATATTAATTGACCATATATACTTGGGTTTATATCTGGGCTCTCTATTATGTTCCATTGGTCTATGGGTCTGTTCTTGTGCCAGTACTAAATTGTCTTGATTACTGTGGCTTTGTAGTAGAGCTTGAAGTCAGGCAGCATAATCCCCCCAGCTTTATTCTTCCTTCTCGGGATTGCTTTGGCTATTTGGGATCTTTTGTGGTAACATGAATGTTAGAACTATTTGCTCTAGTTCATTGAAGAATGCTGTTGGTATTTTGATAGGGATTGCGTTGAATCTGTAGATTGCTTTAGACAGGATGGCCATTTGAACAATAATAATTCTTCCTATCCATGAGCACAGGATGTATTTCCATTTATTGATATATTTAGTTTCTTTCATGAGTGTCTTGTAGTTTTCAGGGTATAGGTCTTTCACTTCCTTGATTAGGTTTATTCCTAGGTATTTTATTCTTTTTGATGCAGTTGTAAATGGAATTGTTTCCTGATTTCTCTTTCTGCTCATTCATCATTAGTGTATAGGAATGCAACAGATTTCTGTGTTTTGATTTTGTATCCTGCAACTTTGCTGAATTCAGGTATTAGTTTTTATAGTTTTGGAGTGGATTCTTTAGGGTTTTTTATGTACAATATTATGTCATCTGTAAACAGTAACAGCTTAACTTCTTCCTTGCCAAGCTAGATGCTTTTATTTCTTTGTGTTGTCTGATTTCCTTGGCTGGGACCTCCAGAACTATGATGAATAAAAGTGATGAGAGTGGGCATCCTTGTCTTGTTACTGTTCTTAAAGGAAAAGCTTTCAGCTTCTCGCTGTTAAGTATGATGTTGGCTGTGGGTTTGTCATATATGGCCTTTATTATGTTGAGGTACTTGCCCTCTATACCCATTTTGTTGAGAAATTTTATCATGAATGGATGTTGAATTTTATCAAATGCTTTTTCAGCATCTATGGAGATGATCATGTGGTTTTTGTCCTTCTTTTTGTTGATGTGGTGGATGATGTTGATGGATTTTCTGATACTGTACCATCCTTGCATTGCTGGAATAAATCCTACTTGATCATGATGGATGATCTTTTTGATGTATTTTTGAATTCGATTTGCTATTTTATTAAGTAGTTTTGCATCCATGTTCGTCAGGGATATTGGTCTGTAATTTTCTTTTTTTGTGGTGTCTTTGCCTGGTTTTGGTATTAGAGTGATGCTGGCCTCACAGAATGAGTTTGGAAGGATTCCCTCCACTTCTACTTTTTGGAAAACTTTAAGGAGGTTGGGTATTATGTCTTCACTCAATGTTTGATAAAATTCAGCGGTGAAGCCATCTGTTTCAGGTTTTGTTCTTGGGTAGATTTTTTATTACAAATTCAATTTTGTTGCTGGTAATAGGTCTGTTCAGATTTTCTGTTTATTCCTGGGTCAGCCTTGGAAGGTTGTATTTTTCTAGAAAGTTGTCCATTTCTTCTAGGTTATCCAGTTTGTTAGCATATAATTTTTTCATAGTATTCTTTCATAATTCTTTGTATTTCTGTGGTGTCCGTAGTGATTTTTCCTTTCTCATTTCTGATTCTATTTATGTGTGTAGACTCTCATTTTTTCTTGATAAGTCTGGCTAGGGGTTTATTTATTTTGTTAATTTTCTCAAAGAACCAGCTCCTGCTTTCATTGATTCTATTGTTTTATTCTTCTTGATTTTATTAATTTCTTCTCTAATCTTTATTATGTCCCTTTTCTCTTTGAGTGTCTTCATCTCTCTGTGTGGCATGAGCTGTTTCATGGACCTTGGGAGCTTGGGTAGCTCCCAGGATGCAATGCTTCCAATGGTGCTTAAACGCCACGCAGGCCCAGTGCACTGGACAGAGACAACTGGGTTGCAAGGGGCCAGCCTTTGCTCTCCCAGTCTTTGCCACACAGTGGCTGCAATTCTGAATTCTTTTTCCATCCACAACAGCCATGAAAGCCAGATAGTATAATCCATTCCCATATACCAAGTGAGGGAATTGAGGCACAAGGTGGAGGAACTGCCCTAGCTGTTTCTATTTTGCAGGTGAGAGCTTAAGAATGGCAGACCTATCAGGGAAGGGGTGTGTCTGTGTGTGTGCATGTGTGTGTTATCTGCACTTGGCATAGTGCAAGAAGCAGGGATTGAGGAAAGACATTCTCTTCGTCACCTGAAATCTGTGGAGAATGTCCTTCTTGGCTCTTGGGTGTCAGCTATCTGTGCTGTGGAGGAGGGGTGGCAGCCTAGGGCCAAATAGTTCATGTGAACTTGAATTCAGCAGCGAGCATGCACCCAGCCTTTGGACATCAAGTGTCTAATGCATTTGGACCTGCTTGTTTCTGTAATGAAAAAAACATGCTTCTTCTCATGGAAAATAACTTTTGACTTCCTGGACAGTTCCTTTGTTTTGTTTACTTTAGCATAAAGTATTCCACCCTTTAAAAATATTACTCTCTCTTTTATCTGTTTTATAGTATTAAAAATACACCAATGTGTTTATATTTAAAAATGGGAAATGTCAAAAACATTTTTATAGCATCTTTCTTTTAATCTTTGTTTAAAAGGGCTGGTGGTGGGTGGACTATCTTCTAGGTTATGTTCAGTTTTGTCCATTTCTGGAAAGGCTTGATTAGGGATTCCAAGACTTTTGTGTTGGACAGATGTTCAGGATAAAAGAATAAAGCATGTCATGTTTCTCTGATCATAATAGTGTGTAGCATATGTTGATGCAATATTAGAGTCATTAGGGTTGATATTTTTGCTAATGATATTTAAATTTTTTAATAACATTCAACTCTTTGAATGATGCTGTGCTTTAACACATGTTTCATTTTGGGATTTTGCTATTTGGAATGTAACTTGCAATGCTATATTACAGGACCCCGGGATCACTATGGTTGAGTCAGAGGCACATGGAACACACTCCTGAGGTGCCGAAAAGTGCTTGAGTGAGTTCAATCTCCTTCTTGCTAAAGGGAGAAAATACTTATATGTGTCCTACAATTTGGTGATACGGATGAGAAGTTCTCGTCGGTATGTGCAGCTTCAGGCTGCTGCGGCCATGCCAGTGACCGCAGGGAAGGCCTTCAGTTGTTGACAGTATGAACAGAAAAATACTGGAAAGAAAAAATGCTTTATAAAAAGTCAAGATTGTTTTTTTCACTTTGTTTTGCTTGTTTTTCATTTGGAGGTAATGAATCAAGCACTTAAAGGGGTAAAATATGTGCAGAAATTGATTATGCTTTAGGGTTTGTTTGTTTTTTTTGCAGGGGAAACATTTGTGGCAATTATTCTATCTTGTCATTCTATAGTTTTATTCTCTCACAAGAGCTTATTAAATAAGGTGAAATTCTGTGGCAATATGCCATGAATGCCAAAGTGACTAAAGTGAAAAGATAGGATGTTACTGATTTATTAGAATTCTACATATTGAGAGTCATTTAATCAACTAGAATTATGGAGATACACCTGCAAAACAGTCAAGTTAGTATTATAGAAAGATCTAATTATTTGCTGTTAAAGTTACCTCACTAATGTTTTTTGCCATGGAATTGGACATTTCTAAAAAGTTGAAAAAAAGAAGTGGAAATAATCATGGACAACCTGGCTGTCTACTGACTGTTCTCCTAGATTGAAAAACCCTTTAAGGGTGGAGGGCATCTCTTCCTTATTTCTGCATCCCCATTTCCTTTCACGCTGTCTGAGCCACAGTGCAGACAATAAATGTTATTCGAATGGGTGCATTTGAATTCACTTTTTTTTCCTATTTGTATTAGTTTTTCATGTAGAGATAAAGTCCTCCCAGTGTCCTCGTGGTGCTCGAGGACATCATCCAGTGTCATTTCCTCCTTCAAACCAATTTCTTCTGCAAAGCTTCCCAGTGAAGTTCCTCTTAGCTGTGATTTTTACTATCCTAAGGATGATGGAGAAAGTGCCCTTGGGGCTACCTACCTAGGCACATCTACTTTTATATTTGGACTTCCCATCTCTAAAAACCATCCTCAAAACTGTCAAGTTGCAGTAGGTTTGACTTGCTTGGACTGCAGCAAAGACATTATTTGTGTCTGTTAATTCATCCTTCCCAAGTCCAGTTGCACATATGGGCTGTGCTGTCCATCTCTGTAAACTATGCTCAAAGCAATCATAGCTGAGTCCAGAGGTAGACCCACTTGCTCCTTTACAAGGTGGTACTGCTCAACCTCTTCAAAGGCTTACTAGTTCAGAACAATACGGTTTGAGTGGCTGGCTATCCTTCATTATCACACAGTTTACTGAAGTATGTTAAGTTTATTTGCTTATACTTTAGAGATTGTCACATTCTTGTGCGTAATTCCTTCTTCATTCATTTAGTTTGATGCCCATATCTTTGGAATCATCCATATGAATGGGATACAGATTCCCCACATGTCTTTCTTCTTATTCCACTCCCCCAACTTTTGCTGTCGGATCTATAATTCTAGTTACTGTGCACACATGGAAGTCTGCTTCTCTCTCTTGTTCTCTGTGACTGTCTCTCCCACACAAATCATAAATATGTCAAAAAGATGGGAAGGGAATTGACCAAAATATTAAGAATAGTACATTGAGTAGTGGATTATGGTAATTTTTATTTTTATGTTTTCCTGTTTTTAAGAAAACTCTGTAATAAACACAAATCAATATATTATCAGAAAATACTCTTGAAATGGTTCTGAAAAAATAGAAATATGTATATATATATATATATATATATATAAAATCCTACAATCTATCAATCTATCTAGAGAGTTGCATATTTTATATATGCAAAATATTTATATAAACATATTTAAATACATCTTAGTCCCTGTTACACAGGGACTGGATTCAGAGAAAAAGTTTTACTTCAAGGGAAAGGTGTTCCGAATTATTATTTTTTACTGACACTAAGTGGTCGTTGATGTTATGACATAACACATTTAGGGTAGGGTATGGCTACCCCCTGCCCATTAGATTATGATGCTCGAGGACCGTAGGGTACATCCTAATTGCAGAGGTGTTAATATGCACATTTTAGGATTGATAAAATTTGAATTAATTCCAGTTTTACATAAACTCAGAAAACAAAGGAAGAAAGAGCTCTGCCCAACTTACTTTGTGGGGTCAGGAGAACCCAAATAGCAAACCCTGAAAGATGTTGCAAGATAAATAAATTATAGACCACATTTTTCTTGAAAACAGATACAAAAATCCTTAACCAAATATTAACAGATTGAAGAGAATAATACCTAGTGACCAAGTGGCAATTATCTGACCACTGCAAAGTTGTTTTAACATTTGAACACTTATCAATATAACCTATCACATTAAAAAGAACGAAAGAAAAAAACCCCATGGTCATCCAATAAATACAGAAAAGGATATGACAAAATTCAGCACCCATGTATGAGTAGAAAACAAACTTTTAGCCAACGGGGAAAACAGGGAACAACCTTGATTTCATAAAGGGTATCTACAAAAATCCTACAGCAAACATTGAATTTAGTGGTGAACTATTGAGTGCTTTCTCCCTGGGATTTGGAACAGGAGAAGGATGGTTGGAATTACCATTCCTACTCAAGACTGGACTGGAAGTTCTACCTAGGACAAAAAGCAATTAAATGGGTAAAAAGCATAAACTTGGGAAAAAATAGTAAAACAGTTATTATTTGCCAGTGACATGATTGTGGGTTACAAAACCCTGATAAATCTACCAAAAGCAAACCTACTAAAATGAACAAATAAATTTAACAAGGCTATAGTGTACAAGGTCAACATACAAAATCAATTATATTTCTATATACTAGTAATGAGCAATTAAAAATGAAATTTAAAATATGTCACTTATAATAGCATCAAAATAACTAAATTCCTATAAATAAAAGTAGTAAAAAGTGGCTAAGGCTTCTCCATTGAACACTACAAAACATTTCTGAAGGAAGTTCAAGAAGTCCTAAGTGAAACATGCCATGTTTACAGACAGGGAGACTCAAAGTTGTTGAGATGTCCATACTCTCCATATTACCTATTAACAATGCAATTTCTATAAAATTCCTATATTATAAAAATTTCCTATAAAATTTAAAATTTCTATGCTATAGAAAATTCTATAAATATTCTATAAAGTTCCTATAATTCTATAAAAATTTCTACAGGTTTTAAATTTTTTGTTAAAAATTGATAACCTGATTCTAAAATGTATATGACAATTTAAATTTAGACTAGCCAAAACAACCTTGAGAAGGAAGTACCCAAGTTGGAGGAATTATACTCTCTGGTTTCAAGACCTACTATAAATCTACAATTACTAAGTCAATATGGTATAGAGATATAAATAGACAAATATATCTATGGAGTAGAATGGAAGGACTAGAATTAAAACCAAATAGATATGGTGAATTAATTTTTGACAAAGATGCCAAAGTACTTCAATGTTTACAATGCATGTATCTGACAAAGGTCTTGTACCCAAAAAATAGAAAGAATTCTTACAAATTAATAATGAAAAAGAAAAATAAGCCAATAAAAATGGGGCAGGAATTTAAATAGACATTGCGCAAAAAAGATATCTGAATGCTCAAGAAGCACTTGACAATGTGCTCAATATCACTAGTTATCAGGAAATGCAAATCAAATCACAAGGAGACCACTTCCCATACAACTAAAGGGCCCAAGTCAAGAGATCAAAGTGGGCAGAATCAAAACTGGCAAAAATATGAATCAACCAGAACATTGTATGCCACTGGTGAGATTGTGAAATGGTAGAAACACTTCAGAAAATTAGCACTTTCTCACCAGGCTAAATATCCATTTCCCACACTACCCAAAAAGCCCACTTCTGGGTATTTTCCCAAGAAAAATAAATACATGCTCACAAGTCTTTGCAAGAATGTTCATATCAGGCTTATTCATAAAATCCTAAAGCTGGAAACGACTCGAATGTCCATCCACAGGAGAGTGGACAATCACATGGTGGTATGCCCATACAGGGAAATACTACTCAGGAAGAAAAAGGAAAACTACTGCTCTGTCAAATGTTGTGAATGAGTTTCAAAAATGTTATGTTAAGTCAAAGATATTAGAAACAAAAGAGAACCCCCTGTGTGATTCCTCTATGTTCAAGAATGGACAAAATAATAGTGGTGATAGAAAGCACAAAAGGGCTGCTCCTAGGGTAAGGGATGCCTGGGAAAGGGCATGAGAGAACTTTCTAGAGTGATGCAAATGGTGTGTATCTTGGTGTGGGTCATAGTTACATGGGTGTAGACACTCCTGATCATATCTGCATTATGTATCAATTTTTCTATCATCCATCTATCATCTATATCATCTATGTCTCATCTATTATCTATTATCTGTCATTTCTATTATCTATAATTCTGAAGTCTATTTATCCATATTTATGTATGTATCCCAGTTCCCCAAGAATTTCTTATTCTAAGTTCTTATATGGGAACAAGAGCCCTAGTTAACTAACATATGCAATTGTCTTCTCCAAGCATTTGTCTTGTTGTTATAAAATGTCATATAGTATTATATTAGTCTTTAATTAATCATACTCCAATTTTTTTTCCCTCAGTGAGAAATAGACAAATTCATTTCAAGGATATATTTTAACATGTATTGTAGGAAAGGTAAAGTTTTGGGTAATTACTGATACCTTCTACATTTGTACAGATAAGGCTGTAAATTATCATAAGAGATAATTTTCCTTTAAAAATTCTTTTAAAAGGTGAATTTAATATTGACTGAATTATGCTCAATAAGACAGAATTCCAAACAGAGGGGAGAAATTTTTCAACAAAGTTGAATCAGGTAGGGACTTTTTCTTGGTTCTCAGGTGGCTAGAAAATTTTTATAAGCAATCACTGCTTCCTGACGATGAAGTTCATCCTTTTCATACTTTCTTATGACCATAAAGTCTCAGACATCCCCTATAAAACAATTTCCTTACTTTGTACACAAAACAGGTATGTCCCTGTTTCCATCTGTTTCCGCCACAGCATTCTTCCCTCATTGCTACTCAAGTATGTGAATCCCAAGAGGGAGAAACATTCCTGCCTTTTTCCAAAGTAGGATATGGTCAGGAGTTGCATTATGTCACGCTTTATTCTTTCACTGTCATGATCCAATATAGATTGCTATGTACAGTACATCTTACTGCATCTTTCTTTGAGGAACTGAGAATACAAGTTGTACATCGCACAATTCTTCCTAATATCCTTCAGAGAAAGAAGGAGAGGAAAACACCATTTCACATATTGTAGATGAAAAAACTAAGACAGTGAGAGATGGAACTAATGAGTTGATAGCACAAGTGCAGAATTAATGCTCTGAGACTTTGTGGAAGAACGGGGCCAATCCATGGCATTGCCCAAAACACTGTGAAGTAATATGAAGTTTCTACAAACTCTTAATGCAGTTTTTATAAAGCTCTTAATTGAAGTGAAATGTTTATTATGAAAATAAATATATGAATTAAAAATGTGTACTATCGATCTACATGATTAAGTCCCTATTTTCTCTCCAGAGTCATGCTCACACCTTATCCACTGTGCCCCAAATAAGAAAGTCAGTTGACGAGTGGACTGAGGATGGTGCGGCTGGTGGGCAGCACCTCACTGATGCGCTGAGATCCTGAGGCCCCTGCTTGTCTTAACTGAGAACTATTTCAAAGAAGGCCTCGTAAAATTCTTTTGACCCTTAGCCTTTTCTTTGCTGAAGTGAAATTTCCCTCCTTCTGGGAAGGACATCATTGAGAAGGCGTAACCCCACGGCTCTAGGTCGCACTGTGCTGGTAATCCCTTACCCATGTCTATCAGAGGACCAGCATTTTCTTATTTTGTTGGTCACTGCCTGGGTTGGGTCTTGTGAAGACCTGCGTGTCCCTGTCACCACGGGAGGCTATCTGAGAACCTTTAGAAATTGCAAACATGACCTAATTCAAGAATTAAGAGGAAGGGGTGAAAATGTAACTATTATTTAGGAGGCACAGAGGGCCTGGGAGGCCAGACTGGAGAGAACTTGGGGTTCTGTGCCCAAGTCACCATTCCGTGTGGATTTCCCCTATGCAGGGCATTTGTTTCAGGTTGTCACTTAGTTTCCAAAAGAAGAAAACATTATTCCTCTGAACATAGAGAGTCGCATGACTCAAGTCAGAGAGTGGTGCTTTCTTCTCCTGACAGAGTAAGACAGGGAAGTGCAGCCTTTAATATGAGGCTTGTATTTCCTTACTAATTTCATTAGCCTCTCTGGTTCAAACATACCCAAAGGGCCTAGCAGCCACAGTGAGGAAGCCACTTTCTTCCAGAAAAGGAAGGCACACTGGCCCGTATCTGACCTGGGGGATCATGTGTTACCTGCCTCGATTCTTCCTGGTGCTCCATCTAGATGGCAAGAGAGCTTTTATTCCCAGTCCAAACACAGGGACCGAGCTCTACTCTGCCACTGTGAATTCACCTCAGGGCAACTGCCCAGCGAGCTCTCACTAAGGGCCCAGTTGCTGACTTGCTGCCTTTCATTGCCTGGTGATGTGCTTGTGCAGTTTAGGGTGCTCGAGGCTGAGTAGAGACACAGGGGCAGCGTTTCCCCCAACAAATCCTTATTCATGAATCACTCTACAGTGATGGCAGGTCAGCTCCAGAAAGCAGTTGCACATTCGGACATTGGGACATTTGCATTTTAAGTGAAATTGTGTTCTTTTTGTCTTCTCTGGGGAGAACAAGGTAAAAGCTCTACTCATGAAAGCTGACGATGGGCTAGAGGTGCGGTGCTGTGGACACGAGCGTTGGGGCAGCTGTGCCAGCCGCAGGAACTCTGGGGAGCTCTTTGCAAAGCCCAGAATTCTGCGTTGCTCATGTCACCTTCCCTTGTCCCTCCCCTTATTTTCTGTCCCAGCAGCATTTCTGTTGGCGGAACAGCGGCAGAAGAGTTGTCATGATCTTTAGAAGTCTAGAACACTCTGGAAGATCTGGGAGAGGAGGAGATACGGTTAGGAAAAGGGAATTCTGTTCTAACTTCCTTCTACATTACCTGGGCATCATTTTGAACACCTTGGAGGAACATGAGAGGATGGGCTCAGACCAGTGGCCGTGTGGGGGAGATGGTGTGGAGCATAATGTCTATGCTCGGGGCCTGGGAAAGGCCAGCTCCCCAGCCAAAAAAGATGCCCAGCCGTGAAGAATACTTGGGTTGCCTATTTCCCCATGAAAATCATCCGCAGTGCTCCCATCAGTCAGGCTTTCCGGGAGAAAAGGGCTTCTGAGGATTCTTACCGACACCAGGAGGGGGCATCAGTGAGCGCAGTGGGAGGTCCAGCATTGGGAAGTTTGCATCAGCCGGAAACTTAACGTCTGGGACAGACTGATCAGATAATATGGCAAATTACTTGCATTTTCTGGCAGGGGCCCAGGAGACAGACCACGGATCTGGTGAGGGACCTCAGAGGTGGGGATGAGATCCTGGGGTTCACCTTCAGTGTGCTGGCAAGCCAATTACCGTGTGCGAGGAGGGGCTGGCACCCAAGTGCCTGAGGCTGCCTGGTTGGATGGTGACTTTGAGAATGCCAGTTTTAAGTAAAAGAATGTGCTGGCGTCCAAAGTTATCTGCTTTTCTCTCCACGAGCTTATTCACAGTTTGTCTGATGGAACGTGGCAGCCCCACTATTTTTAACCAGGGCATAATTAAATGACATCTTAAGACAGATTTTTATCCAAACGAGTTTCTAACCTGTCTCAGGTGAGTTTCTTACACCCTGGCTGCGGGAGGTTTCCACCCTCATCCTCAGCTCACTCGGCCCATTCCGTTCATAGGACTGAAGTCCCCCGCCATTGACCAGGGTACTGCGGTTGTTTGCTCTAAAGGCAAAGGTTCTCGTGGCTGTGCAAAGAAGTGTGTAACTGGGGTATCTCAAAATTTGCTGTCTGTGATTCAAGGAGATTTTCGGCAGAACTCTGCTTACCTGGGCTCACAGTCCTCATGGTTGTGAAGACTACTTGAAAATTCCACACTTGATTCTGCAGCCACCCCAGAGGAGCTCCGCATGTCCATCAGAACCAGCCCGGTGACGTGTCTCAACCATGGGTGTCCCTTCCACGTGTTCCGGGATCCTTCTGGAGACCCGCAGTTCCCAGTCCTCACCTGTGGCTCTGTGTCATAACGGGTCATCCCCTGCCCGAGCGGGGAGGCCAGGTCACACCAAAAACCAGTGAGTTAGTTTGATACAGTGCGGCTGAAGCAATTCACACAAAACAATTAAATTAATTCCTATTCAGTGTAGCCATTGTGTAGGACGGAAAGATACACCAAACATGGTCCCTGCTGGAAAGGCAGGCCATTCACACTGACAGCAACCGTACCAATTGGTTATGCTAAATGCCAGATGATGGCACCAGTTGTAAGAAGCTATTCAATATTTTGGAGGAGGTTTAGAAGAAGATGCATGGGAGAGGCAGGACAGGACCTGGTTTTAAAGAATGGCTCCTACAGCTGACATTTGAATAATATTTGATAATATGGATAACATATGAAAAAGTAGAAAAGATGGAAGACACTCGAGTCAGGGCTGAGGCAGGAATTTTGTGGGGGACAGTGGCAGCTGTAAAATAACAATCAAGCTCTCTGAGTATTAACTAGTCCAGCCTTCTCATTTAAGCAATTTACTTTCTGACATGTATTTTTGCCATTTGAACTGATTTTACTGATGTACACAAGTACATCAGCTGTCTCACCAAGTGATAAAATTAATATTTTAAGTTTTAGATGAAATGTGATCTTTGCTTCCATTGCTTGTTTTTATAGCTAGCTCCATTTATGGCAGGTGATCCTGTTTCCCACGTTTTTTTGTAATGGCAGCAAGTTTTCTTTTGAAGTGCACTAAATTAAAGTAAAAATGAGTCAACTTAGGGAAAATTATTAAATACTGTGCATGGGATATGGTATATGAGTCTGTCGAAAGTGTGACATACCTACATGACCGAAGGTACGAAATACTGCTCACAAATGCCTGGGATATGCCCTCCCCGTCCTCTGCCTTTGAAGTTGGTGGAAACTGACTTCCCTCCATCCTGTCAATAAGACTATATCCAAGTGCAAGAAACTAATAATAAGGGTCTGCGAACTCTCACTGGAGCTATCTGTCTTACCATCTATACATTATGTAAACAATTTAAGGACAGGGGACAGATTTTATTGATTTTGGTGCCAATGATATCTTACACAAGTCTGTGCATACAAAAGACAAAGTGTTTTTGCTAAATGAATGAATCACCAGCATTGCACTGCATTGAGAGTATCTCTGGAGAGCTCACCATTTTTTAAAAATTGGTTTTGAAACTACGGGGCCATAATTATATAGCTGTGGCCAAGGAGTCTAACTCTTCAGAAATTCCAGAAAAGTGAGACAGCTTTGGGGCATTGGGCGCGTTTGTCTGATTTGCCTTGCTGGAGCAGGTGTGAGGAACTGTGAATAAAGGGAAAATCAGAGCCACCTTGAGGGTTGAGCCTGACCAGTTCTTACGTATCTAACATTTTCTTTCTTCTTGCAGAAGAAAAAGATTCTTGGAAAAGAGACAGAACTGGTTCTTAGTTACTCCTGGAAAAAATATCACACCAAGCCCTGGATGAGAGCCACTATTTCCAGTGGAAACACTGACTCGTAGCACCATGCCTATTGTAAAAATCTAGTGAAACATGCATAAAAATCTTGCATCTGGTTTGAGATTTATCTTTGCTACCAAGTCAGTCTGTCTTCATTTTTGACTCTGGAATGGTTGTGCATCCAGAGGCTACTTCAAAAGAGAAAAACATACTGGAAAAAAATGTATTTTGCTATTATAATGGCTTATTAAAAAAGTTTTTTCTAAACAAGGTGGCAAAAGATAAGGCATACACGAGCTAATTATAACAACTTTCAGATAGTAGCTTCTTTTGGATAACATTGGCTTGCCTTCCTCATGAGGAAGCTGTTAAAGTGTGTGCTGGTGTAATACAGGGGACTTACATGTGGAGGACACACTGAGGCACAGCTTTGCAGAACCAGGGCATTGAGTTTGCCGTTGCAACACTGCTGAAGACATGGTTTGCTGTTTCTCAGGTTCCCTGTGTGAAGGCCAAGGGAGGGGGCTTTGCTGGGTATGCTGGGAGAGGCTTTGCTCTCTTTGAGGGGACAAGTTTGGTATCTCCCTATTGACAATTGTTTTTCAGTGACGCTCTCCACATTCGCTCACTCTGCCCCTGCCATCATTATGAGGTTATTGGCCTGCATGGAAGCAGTTTACTTCACTCTCCTGTTCCTGTACTGATATTCCATTTCAGTTCAACGTTCCGTAGTCCTGACTGCTTTATTTTTAATTGCTATTTTCCATCTTACGGTGTGTATTTCTAGTTAGTTGCGGCATATATTTCATGGAGTGAAAGTAGATATCTGTTGTGCTTAAGTGTTGCATTCAAATTCAAGAACATTTCCTTATTCTGGTAATGAATGTTGGGAGCAGTTATGAAATGTGTGTATTTCTCTGATTTAAGCAACAGTGAAATATGTGTGTCAATGTCTGACTTGGTTGTGGTGCTGCTAAGAGTCTGGAATAACCAGTCTAAATGTCCAGAAAATGCTGCACCATGTCTCTCAGCTTCATCTAGGAGGTGAACTTGGCATGGAGGGAGGCTCTAGCATTGGTTTGGAAGGTTGAGTTTGGAAATACCTCTTGGAAGCATTGGCTATGGTAGGATGTGGCCCAAGAAACTCCTTGGCTACATCTGCTACACTGATAGGAATTCAGGACTCAGGGACTCCCAGGAGGGCGTGCAGTGGGGTGTTCTGGAATATTTTTCCTGGCATCACCATGCCTGGCATCTCTTCTCCCTTCTTGTCCACATGTTCCTTCTCTTTCTCTTCCTTCTTCTCCTTCTAATTTATTTGGAATCTCTTTATTTTATGCTTTCCTATTTAAAATTCCTGTTTTACTTTCTATTGCTGCTGTAATAAGTACCACACACTTAAAGGCTTAAAACAAACTTATTTATTTACCTATTTTTTATTGCGACATAATTGACACGTAACATTATGTTGTCTCAGGCATGCAACCTGATGATTCACTATCTCCAGACATGGTGAAATGAGCACCACAGTAAGTCCAGTGAACATCCATCACCACACCTTCTTACAAACATTTTTTTGATGAGAACTCAAGATCTACTCTCAGCAACTTTCAAATACACAATACAGTGTGGACTATAATCCTCATGCTGTCCATTCCATCTCATGACATGTATTTCATAATTGGAAGTTTGTACTTCTTACACCCGTCACCCATTTCAGCCATCCCTCTCTCCCTGCTGCTGGAAACTACTGATCTGTCTCTGAATCTATGAGTCTTTTTTTTCCTCTTTCAGATTTCACATGTGTGAGATCATGCAGTACTTGCCATTCTCTGACTTATTTCACTTAGCGTAATGCCCTCAAGGTCCATCCGGATTGTTGCAGCGCATCCATGTGGTTTCATATCCGAGAAATTATTGCCAAATTCTGTGTCATTACGCTTTTCCCCTGTGTTTTCTTCTAAGAGTTTAATATTTTTAATCCTTAAATTTAGGTCTTTGATCCATTTTGAGTTAATTTGTGTATATGGAATAAGGTATGGACTCTTTAAGAGACTGTTTTCTGATTTTCTCCTTTTTTAAGGCTGAATAATCATAGCCCATTGTATATGTGCACCACCTCTCCTTTATCCATTCATCTACTGATGGACATTTTGGTTGTTGGCATATCTTGCCCTTGTGAATAATGCTGCAATGAATGTGCGGTGTGCATATCTTTTTGAGTTTGTGTTTTCATCTTCTTAGAATAAACACTCAGAAGTGGGATTGCTGGCTCATATGGTAGTTCTATTTTTAGTTTTTTGAGGAACCTGCATAGTGTTTTCCTTAGTAGCTCCACAAACAGTGCACAAAGGTTTCCTTTTCTTCCCATCCTTGCCAACACTTATTAAAACAATACAAATTTATTATCTAGTTGTTCTGTGGTTCAGAAGTCTGACATGGATCTCATGGGACTAAAATCAAGATGTGAGCAGGGTTTTGCTCCTTTCTGCAGGGGCTTTAGGGGAGAATCTGTTTCCTTGGTTTTCTCAGCTTCTAGAGGCTGCCCACAGGCTTTCGCTCCGGCTTCCCTTTCCCCGTCTTCAAATCCAGCAGTGTGGCAGCTCCCTGTGCCTTTAGTTCCATGTTCACATCTCCCTCTCCCTCTCCTCTTCCGCTTTTAAGGACCCTAGTGATCACACCAGGCCCACCCAATCCAGGATGGCCTCCCTACTTTAAGGCAGCTGGTTAGCACCGTTGATTCCATGTGCAGCCACAATCGCCCTTGGCCGTGAGACTCCGCATAGTCACAGGTTCTGGGACGTCTTTGGAGGGGCTGTTATTCTGCCTATCACGAATATTAAATTAGGATAAATGCAATTCAGGATTAAGATTTGGCGTTTCTGCTTTTGTTTGAAAACACCATCTTCCTACTGGTCAGCATAGCATAAGGGGTGGGTGGGCTAATAATTGAAGGTATGAGAAGCGCCTGGTAGAAACTGTTTCTCCCTTCTCTCCAGCTTTGGGTGAATCTTTCAACCATGGCGTGGGAAAGGGGGAGCTGGTCCTCCCTGAGGGCGTGGCTTCCAGGAGGAGCTTATCCCCAGGCCCAGAGACAGCCTTGCAGCTGGGTGGTGGGTGCAAGGCGACAGTGAGGAAGGAGCCTAGGGAACTCTAGCCCAGAGGCCCCTTTTTCTCTCCCATTTCATTGCTGCAGAGGGCCTGGACTGCTTTTCTTTCCTCATTAATAAAAATTTTTATTGTGATAAAATATGTAACATACAATTTCCCATTTTAACCATTTTTAAGTATATAATTCAGTGGCATTCAGTGCAACCATCAGCACCCTCCATGACCAGAACATTTTCACTTCCCCATGCAGAGACCCTGTCCCCGTGAAACACCAGCTCGCCATTTCTCTCCATCCGGTTCCCTGGGCACTCGCCCTTCTATTTTCTGTTTCTTTGAATTTGCCTGTTCAAAGTACCTCATTTAAGGGAATCCCACGGTGTTTGTCCTTCTGTGTCTGGCTTATTTCACTTCACATAATGTCTTCAAGGCTCATCCATGTTATAGCTCGTGTGCCTGAATTTCTGTCCTTGTGGCTGAATGTGTCCGTGGTGGTTCCGTGTGTGTGTAACAGACCACATTTTGTTTATACGTTCATGTGATGATGGGCATTCGGGTGTTTTGTACCTTTCGGCTATTGTGAACAATGTTACCGTGAACATCGATATACAAATGTCTGTTCAATTCCCTGCTTTGTGTTCTTTCGTGTGCACACCGAGGAGTGAATTGCTGTGTCACAGTAATTCTGTGTCTGATTTTTTGAAGAACCACGGAACTGCCACAGTGGCTGCTGGCCATGCACAAAGATTCCAATTTCTCTACATTCTTGCTAACACCTCTTATTTCCCTTTTTTTTTTGATAATAGCCATCGGAATGGGTGGGAAGTTGCATCTCACTGCAGTTTTGATTTGCGTTTCCCTAATGGCTAGTGATATTGAACGTCTTTTCCTGTGTTTATTGGCCATTTGTGTATTTTCTTTTGAGAAATGTCAATTCAGAGTCTTTCTCCATTTTTGAATTGGTTTGCTTGTTTTTGTTGTTGAGTTATACAAATTCTTTATGATGGTCAATGATTTTCTCTCTTTCTTGTGTTGTCTTTTCACTCTTTTGATAGTGTCCTTTGATCCGCAAAAGTTTTTTAATTGTGATCAAATGCAAATGATCTATTTTCTACTTTTGTTGCCTGTGCTTTTGGTTTCATATCCAAGAAATTATTGCCAAATTCCGTGTCATTAAGCTTTTCCCCTGTGTTTTCTTCTAAGAGTTTTATATTTTTAATCCTTACATTTAGGTCTTGGATTCATTTTGAGTTAATTTGTGTATATGGAATAAGGTATGGACTCTTTAAAAGACTATTTGCTGATATTTAACCTCAGGGAGAACAACTCTGAAACAGTGAAGAATAAGGAGGTTGAGTAGCTTGCTCAGATTTAAGCAAGACTGGTTAGGGAATTAAACTCCAGACCTTAAAAGCCTGGTCAGGATTTTATTTTCTTCAGGCTAGACCAGGATTCCCAGATATAAACAAATTTTCAAGACAGTAAATTGCTCTGTGAATAATTGTCTCAGCACTTCATATCAGACATAGTAAGGCATTCTTCTCAGCATATGTTGGATCTGGTAATTCACATGCTTTATCTCAATCTTCCTCTGATATTATGCCTACTTCCCATAGTGGAATTCATGATAAGTTTTATTCAGATATCTTCCCTTCTCAACAAGTTATTAAAAACAATTCATTAGAACCATTCATCTTATCATTGAAAACTGGCTAAATCTGTCTACTTGGTATCTCCTCTAGGACATTTCAAGAAACCTCAAACTCAGCGTTCCAAAAGAGAACCCCAAGCTCACCTGCCAGGCCCAGGCTTCCCTCCTCATCAAATGTGAGCCTGCATGTGCCACACACTGTTCTCTGGTCAATGAAGGGCAGCACCCCCCACCCAGCCTTGCAACTGGTATCTGGAGGGTCATCTCTGAAATCTTCCTCTCCCTCATACCATCACCATACCCTGTTCATTTTATCTACTATCTTCACATCTCCCCAGTTTTCTTCATGTCTACCCCTTACAAAAAACTACTTTGATCTAAACTACTATCATCTCTCACCTGGACCATAAAGAGTCTCCTAGTCTGTCTTCTTACATCCACCACAGATCCACAAACTACCAACACAGAGAGACTGACCTTTCTGCAAGAAAACCTTTCTTGGCATCCCTGAGTAGATGGAACCCTTTATTACACATTCTCCAATGATATGCCTTTATTTCATTTCACCTGCAACAGTTGAAATTTTAAAATTGGCTTTACAGTTTAATACAATAAAATGTACCAATTTAATAGTATAGTTCAGATGAGTCTTGACAATTGTACATACCCATGTAACCACCATCCCAGTCAAGATATAGAATATTTCCTTTACTCTGTGCATTTTCTTTGAGCCTCTTTGTTGTCATATCTCCCTACTGCCATGAAATTATTGATCTTCTTTATGTAAATATAGATTAGTGTTGACTTTTTAAGAATTTCATATAAATAGAATTATACAGACTCACTGCTGTTTTTAGCTTCTTTTGCTCAGCATAATGTTTCAGAGGTTCATCCATTTTGTGGTGTGTATCAGTAGTTCATTTCTTTGTACTACTGAATAGTATTTCATTGTATGGATATACCTGGTCTATCAATTCACCTGTTTTGGGCATATGGGCTGTTTCTAGTTTGAAGCTAATGCAAATAAAGCTGCTAAGAACATTTGTGTACAAGTCTTTGTGTGGGCAAATGTTTTACTTTTCTTGGGAAAATATTTAGGAGTGGAATTGTTTGTCTTCAAAAGAAATTAAAAACCATTTTCCAAAATTGCTGTACTATTTACATTCCCACCAGCAATATATGATACTTCCAGTTGACCTGTTTCACCAATACTTGGTATTAGTATTTTAAAAAGTTGGGCCATTTAGGTATGCAGTGCTATCTCATGATTCAGTTTGCATATCCCAGATGATGACTGGAGTTGAACATTTTTTCATGAACTTTGGCCGTTAGTAGTATTCTTTTGTAAGTACCTGTTAGTAAGCACCTTTGCTCCTTCTAAAAACTGGAGAGTCTTTTTCTTGTCAAGTTAATTTTCCCCTATATTCTGGAAATAAGTCCTTTGTCAGATATTCTCTCTCTGTGGCTTTTCTATTCATTTTCTTAATGGTGTTTTGTGTAGGGAAAATATTTAATTTTGAAGGAGCCTAATTTACTAATTTTTCTTATATAGTTAACTCTTTCTTTATTCTATCTAATGAAACTTTGCTTATCCCAAGTTTGTGAAGATTTTTTCCTATGATTTTTTTCTAGAAACTTTATTAATTTAGCTTTCAGATTTAGTTCTGTGGTCTGTTTTGAGGTGGTGTGTGTGTGTATGAGGGTGTGTGTGTGGGGTTGTATATGATATGTAATAAGGGGTAAAGTTAATTTTTTTTGCACCATACAGCTATCTATTTGTTCTAGCACCGTTTGTTGAAAAGACTGTCATTTGCCCATTGAATTTCATTGATGTCCTTATCAAAAATAAAGTGACTGTATATACGTGGGTTTTTGTTGACTCTCATGCTCATTAATGAATGTGTCTATCTTTACCAATATCATTCTGTCCTGATTATTACTGCTTTATTATAAGTCATGGATTCCTTATATATATATAACTCCTCCCAATTTGTTCTTTCACAGTTTGTTGGGTTCTTGGTGCTTTCATTTCCCAGATCCTGCTAGGGTCCCGTTTGGGATGACAGTGATTCTATAGATCACTTTTGGGGGTGAATAGACATCTTGACAATATTGACTTTTAAGCCATGAACATAATGTATCCTCCATTTATCTAGGTCATTATTTTCTCTCCCCAATTAAAAAAAAATTTTTTTTTTAGTTTTCAGGTTTTGTCTTATTTCTATTTATTAAATGTATCGCTCAACACTGTATGTTTTTGAACATTGTTTTGTTGCTAGGATAGAAAAATATAGTAGTTTTTAAAATATTGACCGTATAGCCTGCATCCTTGCTAAATTTACTTATTCCTAGTAATTTTTAAATAGATTCTCTAGGATTTTCCTTCGTCGCTGATTCTGTCATCTGCAAACAGCAAGTTTTACTTCTTCCTTTCTGATCTGTACCCCTTTTGTCTTTCCTTCTTGCCCTACTTAGCTGGCTAGGGCCCCCAGAGCACTGCTGAGTAGCCGTGGTGAGAGTAGAAATTCTTGCTTACTCCTGATCTTAGGAAGAAAATATTCAGTCTGTCATCACTAAGGAAGATGCTCCTATAGGTTTCTCATAGATGCCATTTTTGAGTTGAGGACGTTCTCTTCTGTTTTTAGTTTTAGGAGAGGTTTTTAATTAAATCATAAATGGGGTTGGAGTTTGTCAAGTGCCTTTTCTGCTTCGACTGGAATGATCATACGGTTTCCCTTCCTTTTTATTCTTCTGTCAATATGATGAATTAAATTGATAGGCTTTGTGTATAATTTCTCTGAACCTAGGATCCTGAGGAAAATAGCTTGAGGATGTACTGCTGTTTTAAGTGAAAAATGATTTCTCCAACTTGTGTTGATATTTTTTGAATTATGCCGTGTCAGTGAAGCACCTACATTGTAGTGTTCCTGAGCCTTGAAGTTGGCTGGGGTGACATCTTAACCCTACTATGTACCAGCTCTGTGGCCTTGGGCAAATTATTTAACCATTCTGAGCCATCATTTTCATATCACTTCACTTGATTTTTGGGAGAATTAAATGAGATAATGCCTATAGTGTGCCCCAAACAGTGCCTGGCCCATGAAGGCTCACATTTATGGAGTGGTTGCTATGTGCCAGACACTGTTTTAAGCATTGCATATGTTTTGTTTTATCTGCATGTATTGACATCTAATAGTGTTGGGCTATGAGTTACATTTTCACAGCTGAGGAACCAGGACACAGAGACATTCTGTAGGTTGCCAAGGTCCAATGGAGTTGACAAGGGGCAGAAGAGGGAAGACATCCCACAAACTGGCTCCAGAGGTCATGCCCGAAACCCCAATGGGATGGTCTGTCTGTGCCATGCAACGTATTCTACATTGTATTGTCCATCACATAAGAACATCATTAACTATTGCTGGTGTTTTATTATCATCCACAAAGTAGGTGTTTTGATATTCTATACTCATTATGGGAGGGTGAGCTTAGAGCAGGGGCAAATATTTTTGCCAAAATTCTGTAAATTTTGCTTTAGGTTCTGAAAAGACCAGCCAGGATTCTTTAAAATATCTAAATGTTATTTTACGTTATTTATTTATTTTTTTCTTGGAGTGTGGCAGGCAACAAATGAGCATACCTAAACTGTTCTATTTCTGAAGTTTGATTCACTCAAAAACTGGTGAGGCAGTTTTGGAGAAACTCCATTCATCCAGCTGTCTGCGAAATCTGCAGACATGTTCTGTGCTATGAAGTTGTGTAGTTAAAATATTTTTCATAATAATATTTTATTTAAAAAACATACTCAGCGAACTAATGACCATTTTTAAGAGTCAGCCTTAGGAGAATTTAGCCTTACTCATTACTTATTTTATATGACATTATGAAATCTTGGCACTTTGACTTCTTCTTAATAATCACAGGCTTTCTCAACTGTGCATGCAAATCGTGAGGTTTTTGTAGACATTTGAACTGAAAAAACACTCCTGGGGAAGACTTTTAGATCAATTTCTAACTTAATCAGAATTCTAAAGTCAGTGGAGCATGCAGGCATAACAGTCTTTTGTGCAAACTTCTATATTTCCATCTCTCCTTGTGTTTCTTTCAATTTTGGTTCATTTTCTATCTTTTATTGAAGTGTGTGTGTCTGTGTGTGTGTCTGTGCACATGTGCACACATTAGACAAATGCTGCTTTGTTTCAGAGTCTTTTCGGCGCTGAATTTTTTGCTGTATCATCATCCAACTGATCTGAATTATCTACTGCTAAATGAAGTTTCTTTCAAGAAAGTTATCTCTCAGATAGTATTCCTTTCAACTAATCTTTGTATCTCTTTTAGGTTCTTTTTTAAAGGAAAAGGTTTTCCAGCCCAAAAGGGTTTGAAACAGAGTGATTTTTATTTTTCTTGCTAATGTAGGGATCACTTGGACATGAATACACAGAGATGAAAAGTAATCAGCTAATGGAATTCCAGTCATTACCTAATTCACATTTTAAGACTGAGTTTACAGAATTCCATCTTCTATGTTAGATGTCCACAAACTTATCTACAGCTTAATAACAAAGTAAGACTGAAGTTCAGTGGCATAAGACAAACCCTGTGCCAAGGGCCCATCCTACCTCTCCTCTACCCCTAACCAGCCATGAGATAAGGGCAAAGCTCTGAACTCTCCTGAACCTCAGTTTCTTATTCTGCTAAATTAAGATGGTTCACTAGATAGTCTCTTTGAGAGACATTAGCTCTGAAATGCCATCAACCTCTGATTACAGTAGATCTCTTGGAGACAGGGAGCTCAGAATCTTAATCAACTTCGGTTACTGAAAGACACTGATTTCATTGTTTAGAAAAATGTTTACTATAATGGGCCAAAACAGTGGTTCCAACCTCTAATAATGATTTTCATTTTCATGGGACATTTAAGTTGAACCTTAATTTAATAAAATATTTTACAGTCTATAGTGTCTTATTTTAAATCTCTAGTCTTTTTCTAAAGCAATTTCAAATATTTTTTTGTAAATAAAGATGTCCAGTAGAAATAGAAATCTGTGAGTAGCATTTACGTGAGGAGCACAGATTAGAAGTGCAGGAAAAGACTGAATGCAGTGATTTCTCCCAGTGTGCCTCTTTCATGAACTAGGAGCTCAGCTGTAGAGCATGAACGTTAGAAAAATGATGACTATAGAGTGAAAGGTTTTATATGTCTATATCCTGAGGAAGTTGTGTGGCTACGTAGGGTAAAGGGGAAGTTTTCCTAATTTCTAGCAATTTTGTAATTTGAGTAATGACAACTCATAAGGCACACTGTTTACTAGGCACATAAAGGGAAGTCAATAGAATGTTCAAGAACATGAGCACTGACCTGACCTCGGAGTTTTCAAGGAGGGAGAGAAAACGGACAGCTGCTGGGATAGCGATTGAGAAAGGGGAGCCTAATGGGACGTGGGTGACAGTCGCGGTGAGGGAATGGGCCGTGGGGCATTTTCAGGGCACTTGAAAGACTTGAGTTGGAAGCAGGGGTGCGGAATCATTACCCTAAAATGACCGAGAGAATTGTTGGTTTAGGAAATCAACCTTTTTAAGTCCACAGTAATGATGTGAGGTAATAAGTAGTCATCAAAACAATTATCTACCAAACGGATTTCCTAATTATATATATATTTAAAATGTAGATTATTGTTGGGTTTTTAAATGGCTTGAATTTCTGTCTTAGCTCTGGTGTTGGATGACTCTAGGTGTGAGACCCCACGTAACTGGTGGATGTCAACACGGCAAGCTGAATCCTCGTGTCTGGGCTTTGGTGGGCAGTGTGGTGGGATGGGCTGGGCACGAGCAGCTGGTGCCCAGCATCCCGCTCGGATGTGACCAGACACGTAAGGAGCTATTTGGCAGAAATCTGACTGAATGGGATAGTTTTTGATGAGTTAAAATGCTAAGCCTGTACTTGAGGAGAGCTATTTTATAATTTATGAGTAGTGGTGCATATTTTCTCTGTCCTACTTTTCCCCTGCAATCCATGTGTGTGTGTGTGTGTGTGTGTGTGTGTGTGTGTGTGTGTGTGTGT